>JAQQSW010013790.1:0-12238 GCA_028646575.1 Pseudocheirus occidentalis
ATTATTGAGATACTGCACTATACTATTACCAATATTACCAGTACTATTAGAAATTACAGCAAAGGCATAGCAGGGGTCAGTAAAGCAAACTCCTCCATAAGAGCAGGCATCATATCCAGCAATGTTTGTGAACACACCACTGGACCTACAGTAACCGTCCAAGCACACCAGGTGCGATTCTTTGGGTCTTCTGCGAGTCCTACCCATGCAGGGACAATCCCTACAGGAAAGGGTACTTGGCCCTGGGATCATGTATCATTATTAAACAGGTGATAATGGTCAAATCCAGGCTATGTAAAGTTCCCAGTGTGAATGGTGCCTACACTTTGGTCTATGAGAGACCCATTATGTGTTCACAGGGACAGGGAGGCATGAGAGATGTGAAAAAGGGCCTTCACATGACTCCCTAGTCTGAGGGTAGCTCGTTTGACAGGACCTGTTGTCTGGGGCCAGATATTGTGTCCCATTACCACAATAGAAAACTGTCTGCATGTTTGTCACATCCAGGCAGTGGGAAAGCAGGGCAGTTTTATTCATGCCTTTCCCCAAGCACCAAGGCTGGGTGGTTCCATCTGTCCTGCGGCTCTCTGACAGCAGCACCTGTTATAGCTGGTATGGTCAGGACGGTCAGCAACTGACACAGGCGTTGAGGGTCACAGGTCTTTCCTTGTCCCAGTCCGGGCCTCCGTCTCCGGCGCCTTCTCTGTTTCTCTCTCTGGCACCTTCTTGTCGGCGAGGAGATGGAGCCACTTTGCGGGTATCCACTTGCCTTTGGTTTCTCCATCTGGAATGACATAAGCATACCCTGCTCCCCAAAGAGTTTCAGCACCCAGTTCCTCTCAGTTCTTCTCTGGGACTTTCCAGATGGCCGGTACCATTGGAGGTGCCGGTACCCATGTGTCAACTGATGAAAATCTCCTAACCTGTGGGGCTGTAGCATAAAAGCACAAGAAAATTGAAGAAAGTTATAGGTTAAGAGGGTGGTATGTAACTGTCCCATGGTGAGGTGGCCCACTCTCCCTGTCCACCCCAGACTTCCCACTTTTTTCTTTTACAAAGAGGGTCTTAAGGGTGTGGTTCACCCTTTCCACAATGGCCTGACCATGGGGTTATAGGGAAATTCCTGTTACATGCCTAATAGAAAAATCCTGCAAAAAGGAAGCAAAGGCGTTAGAAGTATAAGCTGGGCTGTTACCTGTTTTTATGGCCATTGCAGGGACCTACACAAGAAAAACAATTTAATAAATGATTTATTACATGTTGAGCCATTTCACCAGGTTGAATGGTAGCCCACAGGAACCTGGAAAAGGTATCAACAGAGACATGAATGCATTGAGAACCCCAGTGGGTGACATCCATTTGCCACAACTTCTGGGGGCAAGTCCCTCGCGGATTTTCAGTCAGGATGTCTGGGGGTGGCCTAAAGGGAGCACAAGAGACACAACATTTCACAATCTCTGCTGCCTGTTTCTTAGTCAATCCATATAGCATCCAAAGAGAACAAGCTGAAAGATGAAAATTATTATGTGCTAGGGTAGCTTTACCTAGAGAAAAAACATCTAAAGAAAGGAGAGAATCAACATGTCTGTTTCCATCAAAAATGGGCCTATTCCTATATAGTATGTGACCTCACATGCAATGTATATTCTACAGAGAGGGCGTGTACCTCCCAAACTGCTTCTCCACTGGTGCACACTCATCCCTAGAGATGCTCAAAAAAACAAGTATTTATAACCAGATCTCTTCAAATACTTTAAAGCAAAATAAACCTTTCCAAATCAAGATGATTAAGACTAAGTTGGTAAAAAGATTTCTCCTAAGTAACAAAAATTCTCAAAGCATGATAAAAACTGCATTTCTACATAACTGTGGAATTCTTAGATATTAAAAGATGTTTTAGCCAGAAAAGGTATTGTAAACTAATCTGATCACATTCCTTTAAAATCCAGTGATATTGGAATCTTCTTAAGGTGAGCCTTGAGCAGTTACAAAGTTTCTTTCCTCCAATCATGGCTCATAGCCAATTAGTATTAAGAGAAAATGTTTTATTCCCATGGAGCTGTAAGACACAAATTAAGCTTCTTTTATGAAAAGAATTTCATTTAACATTTTTCTTTCTCAAATTTAAACTTAGAAATCTTAGAGCTCCTTTGAAAGATTTTTCAAATTTATTAGCAAATTTTAAATAGAAGAAATTCACTTCTCTGGCTGAATGATCTTGTCTCTAGAGAGTTTTCATGGACTTTTGGCAGTTTTACAACATAAGAATAAATGAGCTTTTTGCAATCTTATGCATATAGGAGGAACAGTCTAAATTAACAGAATTAATCCAAATAAAGTTTTCACCTAATCTCCTTCTACATACAGCAATCAACTAACTTCAGGTTTTATTGTCAAAACCGTAAAGTAACTTTGATAATAATTTCCATAAGTGATAGCTAAATGGTTTTTGATACAACTTTCTTTTTTAACTATAGGTAAAGGTGTAAATACCTAGCTTTCCATAGGGCAAACATTATAAAACACAAGTGAGCTGTTTTAAAACAAATTCTACATCTTTAACTCCCACAAAATTGAACCCAAAATTGGATAACAAAACACCACTTCTGGCCTACAATGACTTTCTCAATCTTCACTACACTTGAATCTTACTATAGTTAAGAAAAACCCATAAGGACACCAATTTCATTTCCAAATCATCAGTTGCAAACCTACTAACTAAAATTAGGCTTTTCTCCTCTCCTCACAGCTGTAGAGTCTTATTGTAGATCTAGGGGTTTGAATTAAGAGGTTTGTTTGTTTATCTAAACGAGATATGGGCTTTAGTATGCCCCAAGGCTTTTGCCTTGTTAGCTCTCTTCTTTCAGTCAGATCAGGAGGGACAACCTAAACTCCCCATTATTTTTTCAGCTCTCTTTCTTAATCTGCTAATTTTACCTTGTACTTCAGTGCTATGTTTTTTACTACAGATTTCTTTGAAAGTTAAATGCTCCAAGCCCTTCACTCAAAGGAAACAGAATTTCTGAGAGAATTCTCAGAGGCACGCCTTATTCCATTCCCCAGAACTGGGAAGCCTGAAGCTCTCACCCTCTAAATGTTTCTTTTACCACATATTATCAAAATTCCAATTTGCCTAAATGCCAATTAGTATAACAAATTCTGATTTATCTTAATGGTTGCTTGTTTACTTCTTCAATCTAAGGGAGAAATTCCTATCTTATTTCTTATCACCCTCTCCTCACTCCACTTTGCCAGAATTGAACGAAGAAAAGGAGATCTTTTAAACCTTTGAAAAAATCTCAGAACTTTGCGCTCACCCCTTTCCCACAGAATGACAAACGACTCTCATGCACTTACATAAAGACAAAGACAAAGCAGACAGACACAAAAACAACAGAATGGATCCAAAAACTTCACAAATAATTTATAGATCTCCTGAAAATATTTTTAATAGTTGCTAACTCTCCAGATAGCAAGGAAATCAGGTGCAGCTTACTTGATAATAAAAACACCAGAAACACTCCAAAGTATGGGGCAATCAAGCATGCCTTGAGCTGTGGGAGCTCCTTTGTTAATATAAATGTAACCGGGACCCTGCAGGTGCTACACCAGGGAAGGCCAGAGCAACCCAGGCTCCAAAGTTGGAAAACTCGGATGGTTGCTGCACCGCCAAGTCTGCATAACGACCCTTCCCCTGGGCACAGAAGGGGAATTAGGGCCATAAGTAGCACAAGATGATAAACAGCAGCCCCGGGGAGGTTACCTCGTAAGAGGTCCTCTGCTATTTTTCCTGGGGTGGAGGTTTTGAACAAATTTACAGCATTGCTTAATGCTTACTTCCGTTCCTTGCCTCTTTACTAATTTATAGACCTTTCTGCAATACATCTCCACCAAAGGGGGTGTCACGATGGGGAAGTTCCCCATCCCGAGGGCCTTACTGCACTTTTGGGCCTGACTGTGCTCTGGCCTCAACCGCTTCACACTTATGCAGCTAGCTGTCCCTCAGCAACCTGGGCCCCTCCTTGGGCGCCATTTTGCCCAAGCCTGCCGGGCTAGGGGGTCCCCCAGTCGCTTACCTGATGTGCACACTTAACCTCGGCCACCTCTACGGCTCTTCAGGAAACTCCCAGATTAGACAGACTAGTCAGACACACCTTGGTGGAGTTGCATGTGTCTTTTGATTCTATCCTATTGTATGCTGTGCCCCCAGGTGTGCCGTGCCTCCTTGTGTGCCGTGTCTCCCGTGCACCTCTGCCTTATATAGACTGTCTGTCTTCCCCTCATCATGTGCCTCAACAACAGTAACCTGTTAGGTGGGGAGCACTCCTCCGTTACTGGAGCATGCTCAATGCCACTGGTGACCTTTAATCCCCCCAAGACACCGGTACCATGAAACACGGGACAGGGAGTGCTTGGTAAACAGAAAGTGTGGTCACGGGGGCAGAGCAAACTCCCAGATGCCTCTTAGACCCGCCTCAAGTCTTCCTGTTTGTGAGGACACACTGACCAAGTTCAGACCTCTAGTCATTCAAGGCTTAAAGAGGCCCTTACAGGATCAACCTAGAAGGTTGTTGTCATCCAGTAGTTTTCAGTCATGTCTAACTCTCTGTGACCCCGTTTAGGGTTTTCTTGGCAAACATACTAGAGCAGTTTGCCATTTTCTTCTCCAGTTCATTTTACACATGAGGAAACTGAGGAAAACAAGGTTAAGTGACTTGTCCAGGGTCACACAGCTAGTAAGTTTCTGAGGTCTGATTTGAACTCAGGAAAATTAGTCTTCCTGACCCCAAGCCTGGCACTCTATCCACTGTCACCTGACTCCTTTCAAATCCTATAAGGGGGAGATTTTTCATAGAGTATACCAAGGATCTATCCTTGCCTTTTTTCTGTTGAACATTTTATCAGTGACTTAGATAAAGGAATAAATGATATTTTCTGCTAAGCAGAAAATTTGCCAATGCCACAAAACTCAGAAAGAATAACTTGCAGAGTGAATGACAGAAACAGGATCCAAAAAGATTTTGACAGGTTGGAATGATGGGGTTGAAGCCAAGATAATTTTATTTAATAGCAATAAGTATGAAATCTGAGATCCCAGGGCAGCTAGGTGGTACAGCGGGCCTAGAGTCAAGAGCACTTTGCCTAGAGTCAAGAAGACCTGAATGCAAATCCAGCCTCTGATACTTACTGGCTGTGTGACCCTGGATAAGTCACTTAACTCTGTCTCAGTTTTCTCATCTGTCAAATGAGCTGGAGAAAGAAATGGCAAAGCACTCCAGGATCTTTGCTGAGCAAACCCCAAATCAGGTTACTAAGAGTTGGACATGACTGAAAATGATTCAGCAAAAACAAAAGTGCCAAGTCCTAGTCCGAGCTTTAAAAAACTAACTCTATGCGCTGTGTAAGACAGGATTAGCTAGAAATTCGATCATTTTTAAAAGGCCTAGAAGTTCCATGAGAATTTTTTGTTCCCCACAAATGAACACGGTGATGTGGGGTTCAAAGGAACTGAGATCTCTGGCAACGTTAATAGAAGTGCAGAGAAAAGAGCAAGGCAAGCGACAGTTCCATTGTTTTTGGCCCTGGTCAGATCACCCCTGAAACAGTGCATCTAGTTCTGGGTACCACCACACCCACACACTATTGTGTACCCACAGGAAGGGGATTGGTATGAAAAAGTGACTGGAAACCACATCACTGGAAAAACTGGAAAAAAAATCCGGAGGTGTTTAATCAGGAGAAGTCTTGGGGAGGGGAGGTCGAGGGGCAAGGGGGACATGGTAGCTGTCATGGAAGGGGGCAATCATGAGTCAGGCGTTTATAAACTGAATATCACTACCGATCATTATTCGTTGTATACAGTCTTCATCTTTATTATCAAGGTAATTATACATAGCTCACAATTTTAGTTCAACTTTGTGCTTTTTTTGGGGGGAGGGCAGTTGGGGTTAAGTGACTTGCCCAAGGTCACACAGCTGGATTTTGTGTTAAGTGTCTAAGGCCGGATTTGAACTCAGGTCCTCCTGACTCCAGGGTCAGTGCTCTATTCACTGTGCCACCTAGCTGCCCCTTTAGTTCAACTTTGAAAGAAAAGTGCTTTTTAATGATTGTTAAATATTTGTTGAATTAGGTAGTAGCTCATGCTTACTTACATAGTACTTTCCTTACAATGATAGAATTATTGTTCTCTGATAGAATCTAAGTTCTTTAAGAGAAGGAACTGAATCATTCTTTGTATTTGTACCCCAGCACCCAGCACAATGGGGACCCATAAATGCTTGTTGGCTGAACACTCCATGGATAGTGTCAGTTTTATCACACCAATGTTACTGTATATGCTTAGAAGTGCCATAATCTGATGAGGAGCTGTGTCAATAAAAAGTAGATATAAGTGATTACAAAGGCATAAAAATCAATTGCTATGCCAATGTTCACAAGTAGGAGCCAGTTCATCCTGTTTAATCAACACAAGATTCATACTACCATTACTTTTCCTCCCACCTGATTGTTTAGACCCTCCCTTCTCTGGATTCTTCTGAATCCCTTCTGGATTCTGGATGTGTTCATTCTTCTCTTCTCACTGCTTTGACCCAACCTCCCAAACTACTTCCCAAGAAGTATCATAACCTAAGAAACCCTGAGACTCAAGTGGCTTTTGGATAGGAAGCATGGACTTGGAATAAAGTAAACATGGATTTGAATCCTGCCTCTCACTTACTAGCTCTGTGAAGGTGGGCAACTCAACTCATTTAACCTCACTTAAGCCTCAGTTTCCTTATCTGTAAAATGAGTATGCTAATCCCTGTAGTATTAGGGGGAAGCTAGGAGGAGCAGTGAATAGAATGCCAGGCTTGGAGTCAGGAAAATTCTTCTTCCTATGTCCAAATCTGGCCTCAGACTCTTACTAGCTGTGTGATCCTGTGCAAGTCACTTAAACCTGTTTCCCTCAGTTTCCTCATCTGTAAAATTAGTTGGAGAAGAAAACAAAAAACTGCTCCTGTATCTTTGCCAAGAAAATCCCAAATGGGGTCACAAAGAGTTGGATATGACCCCAAAATGACTCCAAGAGTTGTTATGAGGATGGAAGGAGATGATATATAGAAAAACTTTAAAGCACTATGTAAGTGACACTATGACTATTACTCTGAGGACGTGGAAAGGGTTCTGAAATTTCATTTGGGAATGGGGAGGGAGAAGGAATTCAGAGGGATAGAGAGACAGAGACAGAGATGGGAAAATCAGATAGGGATTATCGTTCTATCTCCCCTTGTGGCTTTACTTACCCCTCCTAAACCTATTTTCTCTTGTCCCAATAGACAGATTGGGACAGAAAGATTGCTACCCCCTCTGCCTCAGGCACTGAAATAGCCGGGGGTGGGGCAAGACAGCAGGTCCTTAGACCCTTCTCAATACCGCTATAGTTCAAAGCCACAATGATAAGTCTAGGGTCCCAGGGCGGCTAGGTGGCGCAGTGAATAGAGCACTAGCCCTGGAGTCAGGAGGATCTGAGTTCAAATCTGGCCTTAGACACTTAACACAAAAACTAGCCGTGTGACCTTGGGCAAGTCACTTAACCCCAACTGCCCTCCAAAAAGAAAAAAGAAAAAAATTAAAAAAAAAATAAGTCTAGGGTCAAAGAGGACAGGAATCCAGCCCCAGCTGTCAGCTGTCATTGGCACTGTCATACCCATCAATCAGCAAGGACTTCTTGAATCTCTATTATGTGCCAGACCTTGTACTAAGTTCTTTGGGTACAAATACAATGAATGAAAATATCTCTACTTACAATGAGCTTACATTCTAATTAAGGAGACAACAAGCACATATAAAAATATGACAGCATAAATATAAAGCAAATAAATACAATGGGCATCTAGGTGACTCAGTGAAAAGAGAATTAGATCTGGAGTCAGGAAGCCTCACCTTCCTGAGTTCAAATCTGGCCTCAGACACTTACTAGCTGTGTGACCCTGGGCAAGTCACTTCACCCTGTTTGGTTCTGTTTCCTCACAAGCCGCTACAATATACTTGTCAAGAAAACCCCAAATGGGGTCATGAAAAGTGGTACATGACTAAAATGAATGAACAACAGAGTACAATTGGTCAGACGTGGCCCTCTCTCTCGGCCTCTCCCAGCGGACCAAACTTTGGGCTCAGGACTAGAAGAGTCATGTGTTGTGTAAGTTTCTCCCTTGTGGTTTTCTGTGGGGTAGCTAAGCTTGGCACCTCTCCATTCACTGGGTAACAGCATTTTGAGACAGGCAAACCAATGATAATAAACCTTCCCAATATAGTCTAGGGGCATGTTCAGCACAGCAATTGTCTGAGGCTCTTCCCTGTCATCCTGAGGTCATGTCCTGAGAACCACAGACATAACACTAATTGAGGAGCTTCACCCTGAAGCTCTGTTTTCCTGAAGATAACCCTTCCTGTGCCAGAGACTAAAGAGCCAAAGCCCAGGAAGGGCACACACTGAAGATGAAATGAGGTGTGGGGAGCACCAAACTGTTACAAAAAGGGAGACAACCCAGCAAAGACCTATAGGAAGAGTTTCATGCTCAACGTACTTTCACTGAAGACAGTGAAGCAACATGTGGAAAACTCCCTGTAGGTTCGATGCAGTGTTCACTGCTATGGAGGTGGCTGTCATATTTTATCAGTATGATTATTTTTTATCAGTACAGTTCAAGGTGTTCTGTTGTTAGAAATTAATTGCTGGCATGCCAGTTTCTGCCAGTATCATCCCTGGGGTATCAGCATCTCTACTAGCAATAACGCCAAACCCTCTAGGGATAGCCTTTGAAAAAGCAGTCTGCCAAACAGAGGGAACACTATTTATGATCCCACCCTCCAAAGCTGACTCAAGCCACAGTCTGATGGTATAGGCTGTCACCAACAGCATGACATCACTCATGGGACCCTCATTCCTAGAAACAGAATATCAGAGTTGGAAGGAAATTCAGAAATCATCAAGTGCCTACTCCAGCACTCAGGGCAGCTAGGTAGCATGATGCTGGACCCGGTATCAGGAAGACCTGAGTTCAAATCCTATCCCAGATGCTTACTACCTCTGTCATTCTGGCCAAGTCACTTAGCCCCTTTAACTTCCTGATATGTAATAATAATCTATTATACCATAATAATAATAATAATAATAACACCTCACAGGGTTGTTGTGAGAACCAAATGAGAAAGAACGTGCCAAACACTTTGCAAACTGTAAAGTTCTGTACAAATAATAACTATTATTATTATTAATATGCCCGAAAAGATACCATCTGGCATCTCCTTGAAGACCTTTAGTGACAGACAATGCACCACCCCCTGGGGCAGCTCATTTTACTTGTGAACAACTCTATAAGTTTTTCTTTATATCAAACCAAAATCTGCCTCTGTAATTCTCACCCATTGCTCCTAGTCCATGATGTCATTGGCCCTCTGCAGAAACAAGGGACGAACCACTACAATTCTGCAATCTAGGGTCAAGGAGAATATGACTAATGCTTTTTCTATATGCTCATCCTTAAACTTTGTAAATGCATCTATCATGTCTCCCACTAAGTCTTTTCTCCAAGTGAAATACCTTCAGGTCCTTCATCCAATCTTCCTCTGACATTGTTTCCAGCTCCTCCGACATCTTGGTCTTCCTCCTGTGAATATAATTCAGTTTATTAATGTTCTTCCTAAAAATGGGCATTGAGACTATCCCTTCCTTCTGGATATTATGCCTCTCATATTGTGCACATTAATTCTTTAGATAGCCTTGTCACACTGCTGACTCCTAGTCACACCCCAAATCTCTTGAAAGTCACAACTCTAATAATAACAGTGATTAAATATAGCACAGGAGAAGAGAAAGTAACAGTCATTACTCTCTCATCTCTAACATTACCATAGCAGGAAGAACAATTGGTCAAGTGACAAGTATCTCTTAAATACTGAGCTACTCTTTTATTATTTAGTCCTGACCTGTATTTTCATCAATATAGGAAACTCTTAGTTAAAAAAAAAATCTACCAATGTAAAAAAATTTTGCATTAAAAAAGGGACATAAAAAGTTTTGACAGTGATTTATTAATCAATCTACAACCCCAAAGTTGAGTTTAAAACTGCAGGGTGTTTTGTTAAACAGAAAAGTCCATAGCATTTCTTTTATTTTTTTTTTTTACAATTTAAAATTTTTGAACTTGACAAACACAAACATTTCATTAATAATCTTTTCTTTCTCTTTTTTGGGGGAAATTATTAACACTACCCCATTATTTCCCCTCACAACTCTCAATTGAAAAATTGAAAGTCTTCCCTTTCAACAAATAAATAGACTTAAGCAAAACCAATTCACACATGAGCAGGATCTGAAAATGTAAGTCCCACCCTGCACTCTGATACATTGCTTCCCTGCCAAGAGCTGGGAAGGTTTTATCAATCATGCTTTAAAGCCTTGATTGGTCACTTAAATGATCACAACTCTAAAGCTTTTCCAAGGTGTTTTGTTTCTCCTGGTTCTGCTTACTTCATTCTGCATCAATTCATACAAGTTTTCCCTGACTTCTCTGAATTCATAGCTTACATTATTTCTTAAGTTGTGAAACCTAGGGCTCAACTATTTGACTATATATTTATAATACTCTTCTCTTGGTGGAGAATGATTACCCCACATTCTATGACTCTGGTAGGGGTTGAGTTGGCAAAAAGAGATCCTACTTTTTCTGGCTTCCAGCTTTAAGAGGAGACAAACCCAGTTCCAGGATTTCTTCCAGGACAGGCCCTTAGAGAAAGACTTTAAGAAAAAGTCAGAAGAACAAGGATCTCTCCCCTCCCAAGCTCTTGCCAACTTTGCCTCTCTCTTCATGGGTAGGCATCAAATAATCATTCTCCACCACTGAGGAGGGTCTCATAAAAATGGACTTGAGTACCAGGTTACAAGTGCAATGATAGTCCTTGAAAATGTATAGATTTTCAGAGCCCAAAAGAGACTTAGAGATAAGACGCAGTGGATTTGGAGTCAAAGGACCTTGATTTGAATCTAATCAAGTGACTTGCCTAGGGTCACACAGACAAAATGTGTCAGAGGCAAGTAAAGGAAAGGTCTTTCTGACTCAGAGATCAGCTCTCCACTCACTATATATACCACACTGCTTCTCCTTAGAAAGTGGTAAATCAAAAATATAACCCCAAACCAGGAACTTTTGTGATCAATGACAGGGACTCTTAGTCTGGGACTCAGCATAGCAGCAGCACTTAGCACAGTGTTTGGCACATGGTAGCTGCTTAATAAATGATTTTTTAAACTTGACTTTGCCAACTAGTCCAAAAAAAAATACCTGAGCCATAAAAAGCTATAATCTTCCCAGAACCAAGTAAAGCGAGGAAAGTCTCTCTCCCTTCATGTTCTCTTAGACATGATTTTATTTGAATGAAAATGAGGGTACATTTGGGGAGGCAACCCCTGAAGTCTGTCTATACACTTCCCTCAGAATAAGCTCCTCGCCTTGGCCACCACAGATCAGGAAGCAACAAGAAATAAATCAGGGGTTACCAAGAATTGACCAGGTGAGATTGCCACAGGTTCATTACCTCCAGTTCCAGGAACAACTTAAGAAAAATGAATTAAGAACAAAAACTCAACCATAAGTCTTACTGTTAGCTACAACTCTGGTTTCCTCTGTGAAGTGACATGGACCCATTAAGAGAGTCAGCCTGATGTAGTGGGAAAGGGGCTACCTTTGTGGTCAGAGGAGTCAAGCTGGAGGCCTAAACTAAGCCTCTTCCTACTGATGTGGCCTGGGCCTCCACTCCTCATCTGTCAAATGAGGGGCTTGGACTAGATGAGGCCCCTGTAAGGCCCCTCCCAGCTTCACATCTATTGTGCTATGATCCTGCTATGTGCTAGGCATTATGGGGGGAGGACGAGGTGTTTCAAAGTCAAAATGAAATGCAATTCCTTTCTTCTTCAGGCTTACAATTCTACTGAGTGATTTTTTTGTTGAGTCATTTCATTCATGTCTGACTCTTTGTGACTCTTTTTGGGGTTTTCTTGACAAAGATACTGGAGTGGTTTTCCATTTCCTCCTCCAGTTCATGCCACAGATGAGGAAACTGAGGCAAACAGGGTTAAGTGACTTGCCCAGGGTCACACAGCTAGTAATGTCTGAGGCTAGATTTGAAATAAGGAAGATTAGACTTCCTGACTCCAGGCTCAGCACTCCATCTACTCCCTGCTTAAGTGCAAGGTGAT
>JAQQSW010013791.1:0-12238 GCA_028646575.1 Pseudocheirus occidentalis
AAAAACCTGAAACTCAAGTGACTCTTGAACTGAATCCTGTAACCTAAAAGTAAACAAAGTCAATAAAATAAAATATCTACTTGCCTCCTTAACTTTTTTCTTGTTTATTTTGAGGTTGGATTCATCAAGTTCAGAGAGGGGGAGATTGAAGTTCCCCACTAGTATAGTTTTACAATTTCTTTCTTTCTTTAATTCCCTTAATTTTTCATCTAGGAGTCCCAATGCTATACTGCTTGGTGCATATATATTAAGTTATGATATTGCTTCATTCTTGATGGTGCCTTTTAGCCAGATATCATTTCCTTTCTTATCTCTTTTAATTAGATCTATTTTTGGTTTTGCTTTATCTGCAATATTCATATTAACAGATTAAGGTCTATATGGATCAAATTTTGAAGGTATTAACAAAATATTTGTATGATTTCTATATCTGTATACCCTTTGCAATAAATGTTGGTAATAAGCTCCAATTATTTTTATGGTGGTATTGCTAAAAATATTTAAAATATATATTATAATGCAAAAAGACTAAATGTCCCATAAAATGATTATTCTTTTTTGCCTTTAAATAACCATTAAAATCAATGCTGTAGCAATAAGAGAAGAAAAATAAATTGAAGGAATTAGGTTGGGCAAAGAAGAGACTAAGCTATCACCCTTGGCAGATGATATGATGATATACTTAGAGAATCCTAGAGAATGAAGTAAAAAATTTACTTGAGACAATAAATAAATCTGGCATAGTTTCAGGACATAAAATACACTTACATAACTCCTTGGCATTCCTATATATTTCTAATTAAATCCAACAGCAAAAAAAAGGGAAATCCCATTTAAAGTTACTGTAGACATTATAAAGTATTTGGGAATCTACCTGCCAAAAAAACACCAAACCAGGACCTATATGAACACAATTACAAAACACTTTTCACACAAATAAAGTCACATCTAACTAATCGGGAAAACATCAATTGCTTGTGGCTGGGTTTAGCTAATATAATACAAATGCCAGTTTTATCTAAATTAAATTACATATTTAGTGCCATTCCAATCAATCTAACAAAAAATTATTTTATAGAGCTAGAAAAAATAGTAACAAAATTCATTGGAAGAACAAAAGCTCCAGAATATTGATGGAATTAATGAAAAGAAATGTTAGGGAAGGTGGCCTAGCCATGCTAGATTTTAATCTGTATTATAAATCAGCAGTCATCAAAACTACTTGGTACCGGTTGAGGAATTGAGAAGTGGATCAATGGAATAGATTGGGTATATGAGACTCAGCAGTCAATGACTATAGTAATCTACTGTTTGATAAACTGGAAGACCCCAGTTTTGGGGATTAGAACTCACTATTTGACAAAAACTATTGGGAAAACTGGAATGCAGTATGGCAGAAACTGGACATAGACCAACATCTAACACCATATACCAAAATCACGTCTAAATGGGTGCATGATTTAGATATAAAAGCTGATACTATAAGCAATCTGGGAAAGCAAGCAATAGTTTACCTGTCAGATTTATGGAGAAGGGAAGACTTTATGACCAAAGAAGAATTAGAGAGCATTATACAATGCAAAACGGATAATTTTTATTACATTAATTTGAAATGTTTCTGTACAGACAAAGCCAATGTAACCAAGATTAAGAGAGAAGCGGAAAATTGGGAAAGAATTTTTACAACCAGTGTCTCTGACAAAGGCCTTATTTCTAAAATATACAGAGAATTGGGTCAAATATATAAGGACACAAGTCATTCCTCAACTGATAAATGGTCAAAGGATATGAACAGGCAGTTTTTAGAGGAAGAAATTAAAGAAATCTATAAACATGAAAAAATGGTCTAAATCACTATTGATTAGAGAAATGCAAATCAAAACAATTCTGAGGAACCACATTTCACTAGTCAGAGTGGCTAACATGACAAGGCAGGAAAATTATAAATGCAAGAGAAGATGTGGAAAAATTGGAACAGCAATGCATTGTTGGTGGAGTTGTACACTGATTCAACCATTCTGGAGAACATTCTGGAACTATGCCCAAAGGACTATAAATAATTGCATACCCTTTCACTCAGCAATAACACTTCCAGAGTTTTTCCCAAAGAGATCATAGAAGTGGGAGGAAGACTCTTATGTAACAAAATATTTATAGCAGCTCTTTTTGTGGTGTCAAAGAATTGGAAACTTAGGGGATGCCCATCAATTGTGCAATGACTAAACAAATTATGGCATATGAATGTAATGGAATACTATTGTGCTATAAGAAATGAGGAGCAGATGGACTTTCATATTTACCTGCAGAGGCTTATACAAACTGATGCTGAGTGAGAAGAGAAGAACTAGGAGAAATTTGTGCACAATTACAGACACAACATATGTGTGATGACCAACTTTGATAAACTGAACTCTTCTCAGCAATTCAAGGCTATAAAACAACTCCAAAAGACTCATGATTGAAAGAAATGTCTACATTCAGAGAAATAACTAGAAAAACAGAGTTTGAATACAGATTGAAGCAAACTACTTGCTCTCTTTTTCTTGTTTTGTTTTAAAGTTTCCTCTTTCCCAATGTTCATTCCATTGATTACAATCCTTCTTTATAAACTAACTAATGTGTAATGTGAAAGTATTTGCAGATCTTGTATTTGATTACATGCTGCTATGGGAGTGGTGGGATATATAGGGGGAGAAAATTTGAAACTCAAGGGATTGTAGAACTGAATCTTGTAAGCTAAAAGTAAACAACAATATTAATAAAGACAAAAAAAGAAAAAATATATATTGGCATATGGCATGTTGGGGAAAATGGTCCAATAGTAAAAAATAAAGTTGAGAGAGGTCAGAGTTTTATAGAATACATCCTGAATTATTTCGATAAGATTTCTATACATATTTCTATAAGAAGAGAATGAGGTACTAAATATGGTGAACACCAAAAAGCATTAGCCAAAATGAAACTGATTAAACTCAGTGCTTTTTCCACTACAGGGCTAAATAAGAAACTTAATACATGGACTATATATTTTTACCTATCATTACCTTATTATGATGTCTTTTTACTCTCCTTGAATATATGGGGTTACCCTCTCATGCTGATGGGGTGCAGTTAGGATTAGGAATTTATGGAAATCTCAAGGGGGATGCTTTAGACATTCACATTCACAGTCATTACTGTCCACTAGGAGGTGATTGGTGATCTCAGTGAGATACATAGAAGAAAAATAATTATTAAATGAGGAAGTTGAGATTCACAGATCTCACAGATCACAGTTAAAAGATCCACTGAAGGATACATAGCTCGCAAGGGGATAGATTTGGGACCAGAATAGAGACTTCTGACTACTCACAAAGTTAGCCCTTCACATATGGGTCAGTTAGTTATATCATACTTTTTCTTTTTTCTTTTTTTTTTTTTGGATGTGGGGAAAGCAGGGTAATTGGGGCTAAGTGCCTTGCCCAAGGTCACATGGCTAGTTAGTGTTAAATGTCTGAAGTTGGATTAGAACTCAGGTCCTCCTGACTCCAAGACTGGTGCTCTATTCACTGCACCACTTAGCTGTACCTAATATACTTTCAGTCATGGATTAAGCACAAGCTGTGGCATTGCAATAGAAACAGGAAAACCCCTGCAGATGGCTCAGTGTGAACTTGTTCCCACTATCAGACACACAATTAAAAATGTGAGTCTTATTCATGGTGGCTCGGGAGTGTGATCTCCGTAGTTGAAAGCTAGTGCATTTATTTGATTATATTTAACAAGCATTGATTAATTGGGCAAAGCACTGTGCTAGACAGGGTAGAGAGAGACAAAAATGAAGCAGTCCGGAGTGGGATAAGTAATATAAGTACAGAGATAAGCAAATTTGCACAAAGTAAACTCAAAAGAATTTTCAGGGTAGGTGAAACTCACAAACAACTATAGAGATCTATCTCTCCATTTCTGGGCTCCAGTTTTTTTCTCTGTCCTCCATGCTAGAACATTCACCCTCCTCTGCTCCAACTATTGTCCTCTCTGGCTTTTAATTCCCAATTAAAATCTTACCTTCTCACCAACCACTCTTATTTCCAACCTTTTCCCTCTAATAATTATCTCCTATTAAACCTTCATATAGCTTGCTTTGTCTATGTTATTTTCATGTTGTCTCCCCCATTAGACTGTAGACTCTTTGAACTCTTTATCTCTTGCTTCTTTTCATATCCCCAGTATGTCGCACAATGCCTGGCACATAGCAGAAGATTAATAAATGTTGATTGATCGATTGTTCATGAACAGGGTTGATATGGAAAGTGGCAGCTTAGCTGAACTTTGGCAGGAACAAAGTATGCTGTAAGGCAGAGGGAAGGAGGAAGTGCATTCCGGGCATGGTGGACATCCTATGCAATGTTATGGAGGAAGGAGATAAAATGTTGTGTATGGAGAACAGCAACCAGTCCAATTTGCTTTATATGTGCTTTACTCCCCAATAAGTGGAGTAAAATATATAATACAAATGTATAATAAATGTAAAATATAACTAGTCTGGAATGATATATTGGAGTCAGACTGTGAATAAACTTAAGTGCCTAACAGAAAAATTTATGTTTTTTTTCTAGACTGGAGGTATGAAACACGGACCCCAGCTGCACAGGAGACACTCCTTAGTGAAGACTTAACCAAATTAAAATGTAACTGGGAAGAGTAAGATTAAGAAGAGGTAGGATAAGACATTTTTCTGATCCCTTCGACCTTTCAAACCTTTCCAATACAGAAATTATATGCCAAATATAAAGAAATTTCATTTGTGGAAAAGTTTTTGTGAAAACAAAGCCAATGTAACAAGACTAGAAATAGAAAATTGGAAAAGTATTTTTACAACCAGTGTCTCTGATAAAGGCCTCATTTCTAAAATATATAGAGAACTGAGTCAAATTTGTAAGACTACAAGTCTTTCACTAATTGTTAAGTGGTCAAAGGATATGAATAGGCAGTTTTCAGAGGAAGAAATTAAAGATATCTACAAGCATATGAAAAAATGCTCTAAACCACTATTGACAGAGAAATGCAAATCAAAACATCTCTGAGGTGCCTCAGTACCTCTTACCAATTCAGACTGATTAATATAAGAAGACAGGAAAATGATAAATACTAGAGAAGATGTGGGAAAATTGGAACAGTAATGCATTGTTACTGGAGTTGTGAACTCATCCAACCATTTGGGAGAGCAATTTGGAACTATGCCCAAAGGCTATAAAAATTTCTGTACCCTTTCATCCAGCAATACCACTTCTAGGACTGTATCCCAAAGAGATCATTCAACTGGGCAAAGGACCTATATATACAAAACTATTTATAGCCACTCTTTTTGTGGTGGCAAAGAGTTGGAAATCAAGGGGATGCCCATCAATGGGGGAATGGCTAAACAAGTTATGTTATATGAATGTAGTGGAATATTATTGCACTATAAGAAATGAGGAGGAGACAGATTTCATAATAACCTGGAGAGACTTATATAAACTGATTTTGAGTGAGGAGAATAGAACCAGGAGAACTTTGTACACAATTACATACACATCATATCTGTGATGACTGAATTTGATAGACTGGGCTCCTCTCAGCAATGAAACAGTATAAAACAACTCCAAAAGGCACAAGATGAAAAGAGATATCCACATCCAAAGAAAGAACTATTGAGTCTGAATGCAGATTGAAGAAAACTGCTTGCTCTCTCTTTTTTGTTTTGTTTTGTTCCTTCTTTTCCATTGTTCATTCCATTGGTTATAATTCTTCTTTATAACTTGACTAATGTTTAATGTGAAGGTATTTTTAGAATCTATGTCAGATTGCATGCTGCCATGGGATGGGGAGCGGGGAGGAGAGGGAGAAGAAGTAAATTTGGAACTCAAAGGATTGTGGGACTGAATGTTATAAACTAAAAGTAAATAAACAAAATTTTTTTAAAATGAAAAAAAATTAAGAAGAGAAATTTCAGTAGTTTTCATGATTTAGGGTATTTAGAATCCTAAAGTAGATAAAACAAACAATGCCAGGAACTGACTTCTAAAGTGATCTCACCCAGCACCTCTTTGCCACACTGCATATTACCAATCATAGGTCTAGAGTAACCAACACAGAACTGGAAACAAAACCCAACCCCACATCCATGTCTCTCCTCCTTTCCAGATGTGTGGAGATCTTAATTCCAGGATGTTTGGGTCAGGACAAATTGCCAATGCCTATTGTGAAAATGCCTACAGAATATTGAAGCTCACTGGGGACACATAGCTAATAGTAGGTAGTTAGGGAAGTGTTCTGTGTTACAAAAAGTTTCATCAGGAGAGCTAGGAACTGAGGGAAGGGGACAGGACACAATATCTGAACTTAAAATAGAACTCAATACCACATCCCACCCTGACCCTCCTTCTATAGAGACTCAGTGACCCAGACTACTGTACCACTAGCATGGCAGTTCTCTAAACTCCCTCTAACAGGAAAAACAACACTGCTGGACAGGAAATAGTGGGTGAGTTGAAGAAAGTGCTTAGCATCCAACCAGGGCCAATTCTGCCCATCCCAAAGTCACTTGGGGCAGAGACCTTGCTTGGTTGTGGTTCTCAGTATGGAAGGATGCTCAGACATTTTTAAGGTACAGCTCCAAAGGAAACCACAATCAGATGGGAGTGAATCAGAGACTCAGAAAGTGAAGAATAGGGGGAAAATAAGCTGAAATTACTAAAGATTCCAGGAAGAAGGAAGCTCAAATCTCTGGAACATAAGTTGATAGACTAAAAGGGCAATCATTAACGGCAGAAAAAAAATATGAGCTCCAGGTTTAGGAAATGAGCTCAGCGATTTATGAGTAAATACTGAAAAATGAAGGAAAATAATCTAACAATTGATGAGACAGAAGACTCTATAGAATTTGAGGAGAACATGGAACTACAACAAACTGTTCCTGAGTGGCTTAAAAGAGAAGTGAGAAGTATAAGAACAGAATCTATGACCTGCATAGCAAAAAAGGGGTGGTGGATGGGCAGAAAAGCAACATTACAATATGCAATGAAAGTGTCACCAAAGAAAAAAAAAGAGAGAACAATAGACTGGTAATACAAATATATAGAACTGAAGGGCAATTTAGAAGGATAGAAGGAAAAAAAGATGAAAAGAAAATATGGTCACTATGTAAGTTAAATATGCTGATACCAACAGTTATTTGTAGACAAAAACTAAAGATTATAGGTTTCCCAAAGGAATATAAGAGGACAAAAAACTTCAACAATATAATAAAAAGAAATAATAGATGAGAATTGTCCAGAACTTCTGAATACAGAAAATGAAATACCAATGGAAAGAATTCACAGACTCTTTCCAGGAACAACAACGTCATCAATGACAACAACATAAATGCCCAAGACACAGAGTGGTTAAGTCTAAGAATTCAATTAAAAAACCAAGTTCTATAAGTGATCAGGAGAAAGATCATCAAATATAAAAGGAAGGAAATTTACATAACGTAGGAATACTATGTACTGCCTAGAAAAAAGGGAAGAAATGGAATAATCAGTTCTGAAAAGCAGTGGAGCTCAGGATACAACTCAGGGTGACAAATTTTTTTTTATTTTTTGCTTTTTGGAGGGCAATTTGGGGTTAAGTAACTTCCCCAAAGTCACACAGCTGGTGTGTCAAGTATCTGATTCCAGATTTGAACTCAGGTCCTCCTGACTCCAGGGCCAGAGCTCTCTTCACTGTGCCACCTAGCTGCCCTGGTGACCAATTTTGTAAATAAAAGTTTAACTATAATTTTTTAAAATTTATTTTTAGTATTCAACATTCATTTCCATAAGATTTTGAGTTACAAATTTTCTCTCTGTGTTTCCCCTACCCCCAACCCAAGATAGCAAGCCTATTGAATACCGCTTCCCCCAATCTGCTCTCTCTTATATCCTTCCCAATCCCCCTCTAACTTTCTAGTAGGGCAAGATGGATTTCTATACCACAGTGCCTGTATATCTTTGAAATGTTGAATGTAAAAAACATTTTTTAAACATTTGATTTTAAAAATTTTATTTCCAGATTCTTTCCCATCTTCCCTCTTCACCCACCCCCATTGGGAAGAAAAGCAATTCAATATAGGTTGTACATGTGTAGTTACACAAAAAGTTTCCATAGCAGTTACACTGTGAAAGACTATATTTCTCTCCATCCTATCCTGACCTCCACTCATTCCATTGTCTACTTTGACACTGTCACTTTTCAAAGTTATATGCTTCTAACTACCTGCTCCCCTAATCTGTCCTCTCTTCTATCATCCCTCCTCTTATCCCCTTGCCCCCTACTTTCCTGTAGGGTAAGATGCTAAAATGTGTGTGTATGTTATTCCCTCATTAAGACAAATTCAGTGAGAGTAAGGCTGCCCCATTCCCTTTCACTTTCCTGCTCTTTCCCTCCATTGTAATAGGTTTCTCATGTATCTTTAATATGAGATAATTTGCCCTATTGTCTTTCTCTTTTTCTCCTCTCATTATCTTTCTCTCTTGTCTCTTAATTTTATTTTTTAGATAACATCCCGTCCTATTTAACTGATCCTGTGCATCAGTCTATGTATATATATGCACACATATACACACGCTCACATATGTGTTTATACACAGATATAGCCTCTTATACATACATACAAATGTATGTATACATATATATTCCCTTCAACCATCCTCATTGTGAGAAAAGTCTCATGAGTTACAGTTCCATGTTGAGATTTAAATAGTTCAACTTTGGTAAGTTCCTTATGATTTCTTTTTCCTTTTTATCTTCTCATGCTTCTCTTTCTTGTATTTTAAAGCCAAATTTTCTATTCAGTTCTGGTTTTTCATGAAGAATATTTGAAAGTCCTCTATTTCATTGAGTGACCATATTTTCCCCTGAAGCATTATACTCAGTTTTGCTGGGTAGGTGATTCTTGGTTTTAATCCTAGCTCCTTTGATCTTTGGAATATCATATTCCAAACCCTTTGATCCCTTAGTAGAAGCTGATAGATCTTATGTTATCCTGATTGTGTTTCTACATTACTCAAATTGTTTCTTCCTAGACGCTTATAATATTTTCTCCTTGACCTTGGAACTCTGAAACTTGGTTATGATATTCCTAGGAGTTTTCTTTTGGGGATATTTTTCAAGAGGCAATTGATGAATTCTTTCAATTTCTATTTTGTGCTCTGGTTCTATAATATCAGCATAATTTTCCTTGAGAATTTCTCGAAGGATGATTTCTAGGCTCTTTTTTTGATCATGTCTCTCAGGTAGCCCAATATTTTTTAAAATGTCTCTCCTGGATCTATTTTCCAGATCAGTATTTTTTTTCTAATAAGATATTTCACATTGCCTTCTTTTTTCATTTGTTTTGATCTGTTTTATAGTGTCTTGGTTTCTCATAAAGTCATTAGCTTACATTTGCTCCAATATAGTTTTGAAGGAATTATTCTCTTCAGGGAGTTTTTGAAATTTCTTTTCCATCTAGCAAATTCATCTTTTTAAGACATTTTCCTCATTGGCTTTTTTCGCCTCTTTTACTATTGGGTTAGTCTATTTTTAAGGTGTTATTTTCTTCAGTATTTTGGGGGGATCTCCTTTATCAGGCTGTTGACTCACTTTTTGTGATTTTATTGCATCATACTCATTTCTCTTCCCAATTTTTCCTTTACTTCTCTTACTTGATTTTCAAAATCCTTCTTGAGCTCCTTCATGTCCTGTGATCAATTCATATTTTTCTTGGAAGCTTTTGATGCAGGAGTTCTGACTTTGCTGTCTTCCTCCTCTTCCATGTTTTGATCCTTTATTCCCCCCAAAGGATTCTATGGTCTGATTGTGCTTCCTCTGCTTGCTCATCTTGCCAGCCAATTACTTGACTTTTGAGCTCTTTGCCATAGTAGAACTCTACTTTCAGATTGCAGAGAGCTATGTCCCAAATTACTAGGGTTTTCACAGCTGCTGGATCTATTAGCACTAGGTCTGCAGTCCCCTGAAGCTATGGCACACTGTCTACATATCTCAGGACCACCACCAAAGCATGTGATCCTGATCAAAGAAGGTTAAAGCAATAGCAATTATCCTCAGAATGGTTGCTTTGTCCCCCTGTGATCTGCAGTCCAGGAGCTATGGAAGAAGCCATGCTGTAGGAGCTGAAGCTGCTGCACTTTTGCCACTTCTCACCCTGCAGGTAGAGGCTGGACCATGCTCTTTCTTCACCCTTCCAAAAGAGTTCCAGATTGACCTTTTACTTTCTTTTTGGCATTTATGGGTTGAGAAGTCTGGAAATCACCACAGGTGCTGGTGATTCACTCTCCTGAATTCTGCTATGACTGCCATTGGTTGAGGCTGCCCTGGGGCCAGAACCATAGCTTAAGGGGGACTGAGCTCGGCTCCCAGCATGGTGTGATTGACCCTTTTGGTCAGCCTACCAGGCTGCCTTCAGTGGGAAATTTGTTTCTCTCTGTCACTTTGTGGATTCTGTAGCTCTAAAACTTGTTAAAGAGTCTTTTTTCTTTACATATATTGGTGGTGGTGGGAGCTGAAGCCATGTGGAGGTCCTGTTTTTACTCAGCCATCTTGGCTCTACCCAAAGAGATGTATTATTAATAATACAATAAACAGAGGCAATTACAAAAGATAAAATAGATAACTTTGATTGCATGAAATGAACAATTTCTGCATTGACAAAATTAATGTACCTGGAATAAAGAGAGAGGTAGTTGAATGGGGGAAATTTTCATATTTACTTTCTTTGATATCCATATAAGATAAATCTCTCTCTCTCTCTTTCTCTCTCTCTCTCTCTCTCTCTCTCTCTCTCTCTCACACACACACACACACACACACACATATATATGCATGCATATATCTATATACAAATCATTCCCAGTAGATAAGTGATCAAAGTACATGAACAATTTTCAAAAAATGAATTGAAAAGTGTTCAAAACAACATGAAAGATTGTTCCAAATCACTAATAATAAGAGAAATGAGTATCAAAACAACCCTGAGGTTTTACTTCACACTCTGTAAATAGGGAAAATGATGAAAAATGGCCATAGCCAATGCTTGAAACGTTGTGGAATGATAGGTACACTAATGTATTGTTTGAGTAGTTGTGAAATGGTACAACCATTCTGGAAAACAATTTAGAATAATGCCAAAAACTGGCTATAATGTCTCTACTCTTTGAACCAGACTGCATTGCTGAAGTTATAGTCTTCTTAACTCTATCTACTAGGTCCCATTTACACCAAAATATTTGTAGCAATAATTTTTGTGACAACAATTGGAAATACATTAGATGCTCATCAACTGGGGAAGAGTTAAACAAATTGTGGTACATGAATGTAATGGAATTATATTTATGATGAACAGAGAAGCATGGGAAGATCCATGTGAAGTGATGTAGAGATTTAAAGATGTAAGCAGATTAAACAAACAATATACAGAGTAAGTACAATGATGTACACAAAAAGAAAAATTCACAACCAAAAATATTCACAAAATGAGAAGTGAATCTAAACATTTTTTCATTTTTTTATTTTAATTTATTTTCTTGATTACATCATTCATTTCTATAAGGTTTTGAGTTACAAATTTTCTCCCCTTCTTTTTCCTACCCCCAAGCCCAAAACAGTGATCCCACCATAAAGCCCCTCCCACAATCTGTTCTCTTTTATGTCCTCCTCCAAAGCCCCTCTAACTTTCTACTAGGGCAGGAAGAGTCCCCCTACCCCAGTCCCTGTACGTCTTATTTCCCAGTTGCATTTGATTATATAGCTTTAAATTCTAGATTCTTGCGATTCCTCCCTTGTCACCTACTCCCACTGAAAGGAGCAGCAATTCAATATAGGCTGTACATATGCAATTACACAGGACATCTCCATGGTGGGCATATTGCAAGAGGCTGATTGTATTTCTCTCCTTCCTATCCTGAACTCCCTCCTGTTTTGTTCTCTACCCTGTCCCTGTCCTTTTATCAAGGTGTGTGCTTCCTGCAACCCTCCCCCCACCCTGCCCTTCCCTCCATCATCCTCCCTCTCATCCCCATCCTCCCTACCCTCCTGTGTGGCAAGATACTCAATTTAGAGTTTATGTCTTCCTTCCCTAAGCCAAATTTAATGAGAGTAAATGAAAGTAAAGTTGTAACAGTTATCCCTTGCCTCTTTTATATATGGGATGATTAACCCCATTTTGTCTCTCCCTGTCTCCTCTCATTCAAGTCCT
>JAQQSW010013792.1:0-12238 GCA_028646575.1 Pseudocheirus occidentalis
CCTGCCCTACCAGAAAATAAGAGAGCAGAGCAGGGGAGGGGCTTTACAGTGGTATTGCTATTTTAGAGGTGGGGCAGGGGCAAAATGGGGAGAAAATTTGTAATTCAAAAATGTAATGAAAATGAATAATGTAAAGAAAACAAATAAAAAATAAATTTAAAAAATAAATAAAATAAAGAGAACCAAAAACATCATGGGGTGAAGTCTTGACTCGTATATGAGCCGGATTTAAGTGAGGCAGAGTTGCGCAAACATCAGTCTCACTCTCTCTCCCAGAGTTCCTGAAGTCTAATGGGAAGACAAAAGTTAAGACGATCAGCCATGACCTAAGACACGGTGGATGACTTTGGCAACTTTTATATTGGCCTAAGCTCTAAACATTCTACTATGGCTGCTTCAGCTGCCTTCATGGCCCTTGGAACAAATTATTTTCATCTGTGTACTCCAATGAGGAAGTCTTCACTGGCTTAAGGCAGATATCCCCCTAACTCACCAACCAGTTTGAGGCCTGTCAATAATCCCCAAACTGGTTTAGCCCATCTGCTGAGGCAGTTTTACTGGGGAGTAGCTACTGTACATGCTACAGCTTCTTGGAGTTACAGATGAGTTAGGTGACAAGTGAACACTTGTGGATAAAGTGAATAGAATAGCCCTGAAAAAGGCACCTGAGGTTCTAGTCCTCCTTGAATGTCTCATACACCCCTTTGAAAAAGAAAGCCCAAGACTGGAGGGGGGAGAGGCCACGGGTGGGAGCTATTACAGTTGAGGGAAAGATGAGAAGGTAGGAGCAGCAGACAATGCTTCAAACTTACTCTCATTGGAATTAGCTCAGAGGGAATAACATACACTATAAGTTGGGTGTAGAAATCAATCCATCTATAGGAAGTAGGAGGGGAGGAAAATAAAAATAAAAGAAGTGGAGAAGTGATACCAGGGAGAGTAGGTAAGTTGGGGGAGGCAGTGGTCAGAAGCAAAATGCTTGTGAGGAGGAATAGGGTCAAAGAAGAGAGAGAAGGATAAAAAGGGGAAAATAGGGAGGGGAGAGATTCACTAAGGTGAATTCTTAAACAGGAATATAACATTTGTAAGCCTTAACAACTTTATCACTATTACCACTATTAGGACAGTTGGGAGGGGAGAGGAGAAGACCGAAGGAGTGAAGGACTTCATTCTTGAAGAAGACTTTGACATCAGGGATGTGATGCCATGACATACAAGTGAATTGGATTTAAGGGAGGGAGGGCTGTGCAAAGTCACCAGTCTTATTTTCTCCTCTAGAGCCATCTGGGTCCAGTGGCAAGATATAGATCAGGATGACTGATTTTATGAATTTACAACCAAACAAAAGAGAGAAAACATTATAAGATATAAAATGGATAATTTTTATTATATTAAATTTAAAAGGTTTGGCACAAATAAAACCAATACAACCAAGATTAGAAGGAAAACAGAAAGCTAGGGAAAATTTTTTTACAGCAAGTATCTCTGATAAAGGTCTAATTTCTAAAATACACAGAGAACCTAGTCAAATTTATAAGAATAAAAGTCATTCCCCAATTGATAATGGTCACAAGATATGAACAGGCAATTTTCAGATGAAGAAATAAAAATTATCTATAGTCATGTGAAAAAATGCTCTAGAGAAATACAAATTAAAACAACTCTGAGGTACCAACTCAAACCTATCAGCTTGATTAATATGACAGAAAAGGAAAAACTGGAACACCAATGCACTGCTGGTAGAGTTATTAACTGATCTAACCATTGTGTAGAGCAAGTTGGCACTATGTCAAAAGGGCAATAAAACTATACATTCTCTTTAACCCAACAATACTGCTATTTTTTTTATAAAAGGAAAAAAGATCTATCTGTACAAAAATATTTCTGTACAAAAAAATATTTTGTGGTGGCAAAGAATAGGAAACTGAGGGGATGTCCATCAACTGGGGAATGGCTGAACAAATCACAGTACGCAACTGTAATGGAATACTATTATGCTATAATAAATGACAAGCAGAATGACTGCAGAAAAACCTGGAAAAACTTAGATAAATTGATGCAAAGTGAAGTGAGCAGAACCAAAAGAACATTGTACATAGTAACAGAAATATGGCATGATGATCAGTTATGAATAACTTAGTTATTCTCAATATCATATGATAATGATTGTACACGTATATCCTATGTCAGATTGCATGCTGTTTTGTGGAAGAGGGAAAAGGTTTGGTTTTTTTTTTTCAGAATTTATTTACTTTTAGTTCTCAACATTCATTTCCACAAGATTTTAAGTTCCAAATTTTCTCCCCATTTCTCCCCTACCCCCCCATCTCAAGATGGCAAGCATAACAAATACTCCTTCCCCCAGTCTGCACTCTCTTATATCTCCCCTCATCCCTCCCCTCACCCTTTTTGAGAGGAAAAATTTTAGAATTCAAAATCTTATAAAAGTAGATGCTGAAAACTAAAAATAAACAAATATCATATAATGATCAATTAGGAAAGACTTAGCTATTCTAGGCAATACAACAATCTATACACTTCCAAAACACTCACAATGAAAAAATGCTATTCGCCTCCAGAGAAAGAAAAAACTGGTAGAGTCTGAGTACAGATCAAAGCAGATTTTTTTTAATTTTATTTTTCTTGTTGGTTTTGGGGGGGGGGGCAAGAGGAGTCTGTTTTCTTTCATAACATAGTTAATAAGTAAATGTTTTACATGATTGTACATGTATAACCTATATCAAATTATTTCTCAATGAAAGAGGAAAATAGGAAGAGTGGAAGAGAATTTGGCAATCAAAAAAAAATTTTTAAATAAATGTTAAAAATTGTTTTTACATGTAACTGGGGAAAAAAAAGAAAAAATTCACAGAATTTCATCTGCCTCCTAGATCTAGGTTCAATTCAATTAAAAAACCTAATATGTGTTGTAAATTGTGGCAGTGGTGTCAAATCCAAATAGAAACAGAGCCATTAAACAGCTTAAGTATCCCTGTAGGCTGTATAATGACTTAGTTTTAAAATGTAATATTATCTTTGTCTTATTATATTTTTATTTAATTTGCTAAGTACTTCCCAATTCCTCAGGAGTGTTGTGAACTTCATGTAACACCACTGGAGGAGCTACAAAGTTTACATGGTTCCCAGTCCTCATAAAACTCAAGAGTCTACTGGAAGTAAAGAAACAACTAAGTTTAACTGTATTAATTTTGTTTTGAGGGTAGAAGGCAGGAGAAAGTACTAGACCTGTGATTTCATTGGTATGGGGTACTCCTAATGAGGAGACACCTCCAATGCAGATCAGCATTTGTTCTAAAATTTACAATCTTTAAAGTACTGTGCTATATTGCTAACTAGCTAACTAAATAAATAATCCTATACAAGTCCTTAACTTTTCTCTTGGTTTCCTCATGCATCAAATACAGTTAATACCTGTCTTAAAATTAATGAGCAAAGATATGAGACAATGCTTTGAAAGGCATAAAGTGTTATTTAAAACTAAGATCACATTATTATTAAAACAGAAGCCTTTCCAAATCACAGACACTATGTATAGTTACACTTCATGTTAAAAAATAATGCTGCTGATGGTGATTTTTAGACAATTAAAGTTGATGGGACCTTGTTATAATTAAAAGAAACTTAGTGTCCAGAACAAAAATTTGCTGTATTCTACCCTGGATCAGACCAAATATGAAGTATTACACCCAATTCTGAGTGCTACAATCTAAGGAAATTGACAAAACAGAATGCATTCAAAGAATAATGACCAGGACAGTGAAATCAGGGAAGGAACTGGTTATATTACTCAGGGAATAAAAGGATGAGGAGGAAGCTTCATCCAATAATGGTGAAAGACATATGATAGTTGTTCTAAATTTTAAAGAACTGTCTCATATAAAAGTGACTAGACTTGTTTCTTTGACCCCAGAAGACAGAACCAGAAGTAATGGGTAAAGTTATGAGTCAGATTTTTGATACAACCTAAGGTCCACAAGTAGAACACGTGGCCTTAGGAGACAGCTTCCTCATCATGGATGGCTTCCTAGAGAGACCGCCTATGGTATTGTTATAAAAAGGATTCATGGTCAGGACTAGAAGAGTGGTCTCCAAACCTTTTTGATCATGCATAAGTAAGTGGTCCAGTGGATCTTCACCAGCTGTTGTTGTGCTGTTCATTCATTTCAGTTGTGTTCAACTCTTCATGACCCCAATTCTGCCTATGCTGTTAACTAACCAACTGAATATTCCTATTCCTTAGCTTTTCTCTTGGTTTCCTCAAGTATCAAATATAGATAATAATATCTGTCCTAAAATTAAATAAGCAAAGATATGAGACAATGCTTTGAAAAGTATAAAGTGTTATTTAAATGTAAGGTCACATTATTAAATTAGAAGTCTTTCCAAATCACAGACACTATGTATAGCTACCTTTCATGTTCAAAGATAGTGGAGTGGTTTTCCATTGGCTTCTCCAGTTCATTTTACAAATGAGGAACTGAGGCAAACAGCATTAAGTGACTTACTTGCCCAGGGTCACCTAGTCAGTAAGTGGGGCCAAATTTAAATTCAGAGACATGAATCTTCCTCACTCTAGGCCTAGTACTCCATCCACTGCGCCACCCAGCTGCCCATCTTTGCCAAGAAAACACTAGAGTCACAAAAGCATCAGACATGACAAAAAAAAAAACAACTAAACAATACAATCTCTTTAAAAATTTTTTTACTACATATTCCCAATAAGTTATTCATAAAGTATACAAATGTACATGGTTCTAGAATCAGCTAATTTCAATACTTGGATTTGAATGGCTGTCATAGGTGAAAAAACATACCTTCACCAAACTACATACCTACAAAAGGAACATGTGCATTTCTGACTGTGCTACTTACTAAAACAGGATACTCATTCATTAATCCCATCCACCAATTACAAAGATTTTTGTTGAAATTGAAGTAGTAATTTTCCATCTTCTCCAACGTTAATCAACTGTTCATGCAAACTAATACAAAGGTTATTACATTTTTATATTTTTAACCAAAAAGTTCAAAAACCATTAAAATTCTTCATTTGAAAAAAATGTTACCAGGTCATAAAATTCTGTTTCCAAGTTTTTAAATGTGCAGATGAGGTTTTTTTTCTTTTGTTTTTTTTCAGATGAGTTTTTAAAGGTGACACATTTCCACTGTTTTCAATATCAAAATCACATGACAGAAAAATTCCAAACATTCCTTTTTAAAATATTCTTGACATATCAGTTTCTTTTGCAGTTACTTTCTCATTGTTAAAAACCCTCCTCTGTGTGAAATTCTAGACATAAAACCACAAATATGTAATAAATAAAAATATCTGACATGAAAGACCAAAACCCAACCTCCAAACAGTTCTCAAATGAATTGCAAACATTTATAACCCAATAAAAGAAAGTTCCAAATTACTAATAAATGCAAATCAAATAAAGTCTGAGGTTTCATCTCATAATCAGCAAATTATCAAAGATGACAAAAATGATCCAAAAATAGAACTAGTCAATGCTGGAGGTGTTGTATAAAGACTAGGGGTCATATACACCAAAATATGTATAGCAGTTGTGTTTTTATATGGTGCTATAGGGAGGAAAAGATTTTGTGTACAGGAGTCTAAGTATTATCACAATTGAAGAAGCAGGAGAGGCAAAAAAGAAAAACCAAAGAAAACCCCAAAAATTATTGTCAACAACCCTAAAAAGAGTCAAAGGCTGACCTGCAGATAATGGACAAATGCAGAGAGCGTACAGGAATTTAGACTAGTTTGTCAGCTGGCTCCTTATAACACAGCGGTAAGACTGTGTTTCTATACAGCAGAAAAATGAGAAAGCCAGGTAAGACCTTTGTGGTAGAGCAAGACTGGTTACTCGGAGTCTGATTACCCATGTGACTTTCCTAGCACTGTGTATGATCCGTACATAGTATCAGAATAGGCTATCCGCCTCTAGAAGTCTCAAGAAAAGAAATTACAGCAAAGCACTGGACAGTGACAATTCTGTGTCCCAAGATCAATGCTAGTTCCACACCATTCTCTTAGTTATGCCTGTGTCAAAGAATCCTGGAACTCAGATTAAACAAGAATTATCCGTCTGTAACAGGTTGAGAGATTCATTATTGAAAAGAAGAGAATTAAACATTAATCTATTAAATTTTCCCTTTTTGTCTATGTAGATGCTTTAGAATTTGTCTAAGCATCACATAAGTTGTATCACTTATCCAATATTTTAATTTACCTTTTCCCTGTATTTGTTTCACAAAACAAATCTAGACACTGCTGAAAGATATGAGTTAAAGCGCCATATAGCCATTTTGATAAGTAGATAATTATTTAAGTTATTTATTATCTGCTGCCAGGCACAGTGTTAAGCACTAGGAATACATAGGCCAAAAGCATCCCTATCCTCAAGGAAATCAAAATCTAATGGTGCAGACAAAAAAAAGCAACTATGTGCAGTCTCAGAGGAAAAGTACTAACATTAAAGAGAAAAAGGCTTCTTGCAAAAGGTAGAATTTTGGCTAAGACTTGAGAGAAGCCAGGGGGAAAAGTTGAGAGAGAATTCCAGGTATGAGAAAGAGCCAAAGAAAATGCATGAAAATTAATAGTCATGTAGATAAACACTCTCAATCACTATTAATTAAAGAAATGCAAATTAAACAACTCCAAGGTTATCACTTCATATGTATCAGGTTTGGCTAAAGTGACAAAAAAGGAAAATAATAAATGCTGAATGCACTGTGGGAAAACAGATACACTAACGTATTACTGATAGAGCTCTGAGCTAGGATTCTGGAAAGCAATTTGTAATTATGTTACAAAAATTATTAAAATGTACCTATCCTTTGACCTGGAAGTCCCTACCAGATCCATACCCCAAAGAAATCAAAGAAAAAGAAAAAAGACTCATATGTACAAGAATGTTTACAGCAGTTCTATTTGTAGTAGCAAATAACTGGAAGCTGAGGAGATGTCCAAAAATTGGGAGAATAACTACATAAGTTATGGTATATGAATGCAATGAAATAATGCTTTAAGAACTAAAGAGAGGAATGGTTTGAGAAAAACCTACGAAGACTTATATGAACCGATGCAAAATGAAGTGAGCAGAATGAGAACAATTTATATAACAATAATATTAATAACAACTAATGTTTAGTACTTACTACGTACTAGACACTGCACTAAGTACTTTACAATTAACATTTTATTTGATACAACAACCCTAGGAGGTAGGTTCTATTATTATCATCCCCGTTTTACAGTTAAGGAAAGTAAGGCAAACAGAGGTTAAGTGACTTGCCCAAGGTCACACAGCTAGAACGTGTCTGAGGTCACCTATGAACTCAGGTCTTCCTGACTCCAGGGTCCAATATTGTAAAGACAAACAGCCTTGAAAGACTTAAAAATTCTGGTCAAAGCAATGACCAACAATAATTGCAAAGGACTCATGATGAAACATGCTATCCATCTCCACACAGACATCTAAGAAACTCAGAACACAAAATGAAACATATCTCTTTTTTGGTTTGGTTTTGGTTTTTTTGGACATAGCTATTATGGGAATTTGTTCTATATGACTATACATAACTGAAATGAGGTTGTTTTTTTTTTCTTTTCCTGCTTCCTCCCTGGGTGAGGGGAGAGTATAAGGGAAGGAAAGAATATGAGGAAGGGAATAAGCTAAGAATACCTGAAAGATAAGAAGAGGCCAGGGCAGCTAGGTGGCACAGTAGATAGAATACCAGGTCTGGAGTCAGGAAGACTCATCTTCCTGAATCCAAATCTATCTCAGGCCTCACGACACTAGCTGTGGGATGCTGGACAAAACATTTAAACCTGTTTGACTCAGTTCCTCATCTGTAAAACAAACTGGAAAAGGAAATGGCAAACCAACCCAGGATCTTTGCCAAGAAAATCTCAAACAGGGTCAAAAAGAGTCAGACATGACTGAACATGATTTAACAAAAAGAGGCCAGGTTATAAAAGGATTAAAAGCCAAAGGATTTTAAACAGAAAGAAATAGAAAGCTTCAGAGGTTTACTGAATAGAAGAGCAACACAGTTAGATCCATATTTTAGAAAGATCACTTTGATAGCTAAATAGGGGGATGGACAGGAATAGAGAGAGATATGAGGTAGAAAGGACAAAGGATTACTGTAACAGTTCAGGCATGAGGTGATGGGGGCCCATGCCAGTATGGTGACAGTGTCAAAGGAAAAAAGGGGGAACAAAGGAAAGATTTTGTGAAAGTTGAATCAACAGGACTTGGAAACTGATTGGATTGGGACAGGGGTCAGAGAGAGTGAGGATTTGAGAATGATAACTAGGTTGACTTAATGACTGAGTGACTTAAAGGATGGTAGTGCCCTCAACAGTAATAGAGAAGTTAGGAAGATGGAAGGATTTGGGAGGAAAGATAATGAATTCAGTTTGGGGCATACTGAATTTGAGATGTCTGTAAGATATTCAGTTCAATGTCTAATAGGTAATTGGAAAAGACTAGAAGTCAGGGGAGAAGTTACAACTGAATAAATAGAACTGAGAATCATGCATAGGAGTTGATCATCAAGTGAAATTGAATAGAAGGAAAAGAAGGTCTATGACTAATCACTGAGGAAAAGCCACCTTTAGCAGCTTGGAGCAAGATACAGCAAAGGAGAATAAGGAAAGATCAAACATATAGGAGGATAACCAATAGCAATGTCACAAAAACCTGGAAAGAAAGAAATATCAAGGAGGAGAGAGATGATCAACAATATCAAAGAATGCAGAAAGGTGAAGAAGGATAAGGATTGAGAAAAGATCATCAGACCTGGCAACAAAGAGTAACTTTGTTGTAACTTTGGAGAGAGCAGTTTCAGTTGAATGACTTAAGGCAAACTGCAGATAGTTAAGAGACTCAGAGTAAAGGAAAAAGATCAATTATAGTCGACTAACAATAAAATAAACAATAAGTGCCTAACATGTGCCAGGCACTGTGCTAAGCACTAGGGATATAAAAAGGGCAAGACAGTCCCTGCCCTCAAGTATCTCACAATCTAATGGGGGTAGATAAGTGAATAAATTATGTACAGACAAGCCACACACAGGATAAACATGAAATAATTAAAAGAGGAAGATCCTAGAAAGGGCTTCCTGTAGAAGATGGGACTTCAGTTGGGACTTGAAAGGCCTTGAACTCAGGAAAGTCAAGAGTTGGAGATGAGAAGTAGTGTTTCAGGCATGAAGGAACAGCAAAGTATATATGCCCAGAGCCAAGAGATGGAAGGAACAGGGTTCAGGGAACAGTGGGAAAGTCAGTGTCACTGGATCAAAAGAGTATATGGTGAGAAGCAAGGTAGAAGAAGACTAAAAAGGTGGGGAGAGGAGAGGTGGGTTGTGAAGGGGTTTAAACACTAAACAGAGAATTTCATATTTGACTATGAAGGTGACAGGGAACTAATGGAGTTTATTGAGGAAAGAAGTGGTATGACTGGACCTATACTTTAGCAATCACTTTCCAGGTGAATGGAGGATAGATATGAGTGGGGAGAAACTTGAGGCAGGCAGAACCACCAGCACGCTACAGCAAAACATCAAGTATAAGGTGATGAGGCCTGCACCAGAGTAGTGGCAATATCAGATTTGAGGAGACATAGTCAATAAATGTTGCAAAGGTGAAATTAATATACCTCAGTAACAGATTAGACTGGGGGGGAGGGTACTTAAAGATAGCAAAAAATCTAATTCTGGTTTAGCCACAAAGGGGGAGATATAGAATGATAGCTAGTGGGGATGGCTGGATGGATCAGGTAAAGCATTTCTGAGGATGGGAGAGTTGCAGGCATGTTTTGTAGGCAGTAGGGAAGTAGCCAGTAAGAAAATAAGACAGTGGGCCAAGATGGCAGTGTAGAAGCAGGAAAACTTCACAGCTCCCACACAGCCACCTCAAATACCCATAAAATATGACTCTAAACAAACTTTAGGGCTCCAGAACTCACAAAATTACAGAAAAACCACATCTCCCACTGAAGGCAGCTAGGGGCAGGCAGGGCCTGCAGGAAGGGCTCATCCCAGTGGGCTAGGAGCCAAAACCAGCCTGGCCTGAAACCCCAGCTTGAACCCGGGAACTACAGAACAAGCCATAGCTGGAGCCTAAAGGAGAGTGGATCAGCAGCAGTTGTGGCAATTTCCAGAATTATCAAGCCATAAGAAATAAGGACTAAGTGAAAGGTTAGTGGAACTCAGCTAAATTTGGGAGAAAGGATCCATCCAAACTGCCTCCAGGGCAAGGAAGCAGCAGAAGTGGTGGCTTCTTCAGAAGCTCCCAGCCTGCAGATTGCAGATTGGGACCAAGAGATTATTCAGAGGCTAAGTGCTCTTGCCTTAAGCTGCCTGGATTGAGATCACGGTCTTGGGTGGTGGTCCTGGAGTGCGTTTTCAGTGAGCCAAAGCTAGTGGGGGCTGCCACACAGGAGAGTAGGGGGGATAGGGATGAAAGGTGGGATGATGGAGGGGAGGGCAGGGTGGGGAGAGGGTTGCTGGAAGCACACACTTCTGTAAAGGGACAGGGTAGAGAATAGATGGGGGGAGGGCCATATAGGAAGGAGGGACATATAATCAGTCTCTCACAATATGTCCATTGTGGAGATAGTCTGCATAACTACACATGTACAGCCTGTACTGAATTGCTTATCTTTCCAGTGGGAGTGGGTGATGAGGAAGGGAAAGAATCTAGAATTTAAAGTCCTATAATCAAATGTTAAAATATATGTATATATGCATTATTATTATTATTATTATTAACTACATGCAACTTGGAATTAAGATATATAGGCACTTGGGTAGGGAGATCCATCTTGCCCCATCAGAAAGTCAGAGGGGTGATGGGGGAGTACATAGGAGAGAGTAGATTGGGGGAGGGGTTACACAGTGGGATAGGGCTGTTTTAAGGTGGTGGGTGGGGGAAAGATGGGGGAAAATCTTGTAACTCAAAATCTCAGGGAAATGAATGATATAAACGAAAGAATAAATTAATAAAAAAAGTTAAATTAAAAAAGAAGAGGGGCGGCTAGGTGGCGCAGTGAGTAGAGCACCGGCCCTGAAGTCAGGAGTACCTGAGTTCAAATCCGGCCTCAGACACTTAACACAAAAACTAGCCGTGTGACCTTGAGCAAGTCACTTAACCCCAACTGCCCTCCAAAAAAAAGCAAAAAAAAAAAGAAGAGAGTGAAATAAGAGAATATAGATGAAAAGGAGAACAATCTGAGGGAGATATGATGGAATGGAATTTCTTGGGCCGGTAGAGGGGTTTGCCTTGGCAAGAAAAAAGGCAAAAAAGAAAGGTAAAGAAGAAAGGCAATTCATGTGATAGACAGCTGAAAGAGGTAATGGTGGCAGAAGGCAAAGTGATATGAGATGAAGGGAGGAGAGAAAAGAAAGATCTAGGTGAGGGAGCTGGGATTAAAACCAAGAATCAACTACCCAGCAAAACTGGGCATATTATTCTAGGGGAAAATATGGTCATTCAATGAGGTGGAGGATTTTCAAGCATTTTTGCTGAAAAAACCAGAGCTGAACAGAAAATTTGACAAGTTAACACAAGAAGCATGAGAAGGTAAACATGGGAAAGAAATCATAAGGAACTTGTCAAATCTGAATTATTTACATGCCAATATGGAAAAACGATAATAGTAACTTATGAAACTTTTCTTAGCATGAGGATAGATGAAGGGAATACAAATGTATATATGTGTATATTTACACATAGGTCCATATAGGAGGCTATATATGCATATGAATATATATCTGAGCATGTGTGTATATGTGTATATAGAGGGTATAGGATGAATTGAATACGAAGGAATGATACTTTAAAAGGCGAAATTCTGAGGTGGGAAAGGACTAGAAGGAGAGGAGACAGGGAGAGACAAAATGGGATTAATCATCCCACAGAGACAAGGCAAGAGATAACTATTACAGTTTTACTTTCAATTACTCTCACTGAATTTGGCTTAGGGAAGAAATGGCATAAACTCTAAACTGGGCATCATGCCACACAGGAGAGTAGGGGGCATAGGGATGAGAAGGGGGATAACGGAGGGGAAGGCAGGGTCTGGGGGAGGGATGCTGGAAGCACACACTTCAGTAAAGGGACAGGGACAGAGTAGAGAACAGAACAAAGGGGGGAGGGGAGGGATAGGAAGGAGAGACAAATGATCACTGTCACAATAT
>JAQQSW010013793.1:0-12238 GCA_028646575.1 Pseudocheirus occidentalis
AGACCTTGGTTCTGCCTTCCATGTGGAGAGTTTGCTATATTTTGTGATCCAAAACTACACCAACATATTCATAACCATCATGGGTGTTGTGAATATCTCATTATTGATACAGAACTCCACTCTCTTGTGGAAAAGGGACTCATTTTGTCCTGATGAATCTCAGGAGGGAAAAATACTTTTGAAGAAATGTCAGAGTCTGTTTCACCCATCTCTGTGCCATCCCCTGGCCCCCCAACTGTGCTGGAGAAGAGCAAGATAGGTTATTGATAGAGCAGATGTCTTCTCTCAGAAGGGCATCCCGCTATAATGCTGGCTGGTCTGCAGGACAAGACCACCCACCCACAACAAGATGTACAAATCACCCAAATACCATGAAGTGTTTCCTGGGGTCATTGCTCCTTCCTTTCCCCTTCCTCTTTCTCCCTGAGCCTCAAGAAAAATGGCTCATAAGCCTCTAGGACCATCTCATCCTGTTGTCCCATATGGTGGAAGAGGCACTGCTTCTACAATCAGGATACCTGAATTCAGGTCCTGGCCTTAGGAGTGATTTGAGCAAATGACCAAAACAGGGTTTTAGTCTGAATCCTTTGGATTCAGTCAAAGGGCCACACTTGAGGACCTACAGGGCCACATGTGGCCTCAAGGCTGCAGGTTCCCCACCCCTGGATTAAACCTACGTAAACCTTAGCTTTTTCATCAATAAAATGGGAATAATTGGTACTTGCCCTATAGTTTCACAGGGCTATTGCAAGGAAAACATTTCATAAATGCAAAAATACCAAAGAAAGATGAGGTTGTAATTGCTGGACATTGTTCTATCAGATTATGGGACACTTGAGAGTGGGAGGTTATTAGATAGAAAATGATCTGTGAAATAATTTTGTGCCTATAATTCTGTCACTCAGGTCAAAACAAAAGGAAATGAGGCTACTTTTGCTGTGTGTGTGTGTGTGTGTGTGTGTGTGTGTGTGTGTGTGTGTGTGTGTTTTCTAACCATTCCATACCTCCCTTCCTGTTACCCTTCTTCCAGCTGTAAAGAAGAGAGAACAATTTCCACCTTTGCTTTTTGTTTCACCCTCCTCTCCAGGACCAGCTGGGGGTGGCAGAAAAATCAAAGAGAGCATGTCTATAAAAGGGTCTGTGCTTCTCTGAGGCTCTGGACTAGGAAACACAAGGGATTCTTTTTATTAGGGAAGATTCTGCTTGTTTGTTGGTCTCTTTAGTCCAGGCAACAGCTCAAATTTAAGTCAATTAGAAGGGTGTGGGCCAGGGCCACCTGAGGTGATGGAAAATTTTGAAGGTAACTTGGAGGGTGCTGGTCATTACAGGAATGATAAAACATTCCAGGTGTGAAATTATAGTAATAAGTCAGCCTCACAGGCCTTCTCCGTACGATCGTCACATAGGGGAAGGATGTAGTGACAAGAACAAAGAAGGAATGGGACTTCCTAGTATCTTTTTCCCTGGGCTAGGGGATGAAGAGCAAGAAAGAGAAAGGATTTGTTGAAAGATAAGGGATCTTGCGATGCTTAAGGTCTTGAGGCCTCGTTCTCACAGAGCCACATGGAATCTTAGATAAAGCAGGCTAGCCTGTAGCAATGTGATTCAGAATCACTTAACCTCTCTGAGACATAATTTCGTAATCTGTAAAATGAAGATAATTAAATTCTCTCTACCCACCTTCTGTTATCTTGAAGAAACTACTTTGTAAACTTTATAGCATTAGATAAAAGGTAATTATTAACATTACCACAGCCATTCAACTTTCAACAGATCTTCACCTTTGACCCTGAGATTGCCAGGGGGAGGAGGTATATTGGTTAGAGAAGCTGGAAGGGACCTCAGATGTCAATCTAGTCCCACCCCATCTTTTTACCGGTGAATAAACTGAGACCCAGTGAGATCAATTGACTTGTCCAAGGCCACACAGATATTTTCAGAGGTGAGATTTGAACTCACATTTAGCATATACACACATATATTCAATATATATTGAATATGTTCTATATATTGAGTATATATTCTATATATACTAAACTTACATTACATATTACATATGACTCCAGGGCCAGTGTACCACTCTGCCTCCATCAGACATTTTTAAGTCTTTTGAAAAAGTTTCTCAAGTGAACATAAAGCCATTGCTTTGCAGGGCATTGTCCTAGGCTGAGTCAAGAAACCCAAGTTTAAACTCATTCCACTGCCTTAGGGATGTTGTATCTATTTGTACATATTTTATATTCAATTTGTGTATATATGTCATTTTCCTCCATCAGAAGGCAGTCTGCATGAGAGAAGTGGCTTTAATCTTTTATCTTTATATCCCCAGTACTTAGAGTAGTGCCCGACAACAGTAAGCACTTAATAAGTCATGGTGATGGTGTTGAACCACCTGTTTGGGCCTTTATTTTCCTGTCTATGAAATGGGAGAATAAATCCCACCCTACCCCCACCCCAACAAGTATTGTGATGATAAAACTAAAGTAACATATAAATATAAGAGGTATGACCTTTGCTTTTGCTAAGCCTCGAGTTAGAACAATCATGGGAAATCCCAGATCCCACCAGTCCTTAAGAAGAGTAGCCTGGATAGAGCCTCACTATTCCTGAGTTCCCCTATTCTCCAAAACTGGAGAATTCAGACTAATTCAGACATTCTTAACAGTTTTTGTGTCATGGACTCCTTTGGCAATCTAGTAAAGCCTATGGGCCCCTTCTCAGAATAATGTTTTTAAATACATAAAAGAAAACATGTATGATCACAAGGGAAACCAATTAGATTGAAGTACACCAATAAAAAAATTTCTAAGTTCACAGAACCCAGGTTAAGAACCTTTGGATAAGAGGTTTGGGGTATGGGGAATGGGGGAAAAGGGATCAGGGCCTCAAGACAATATGGAAAGTAACGTGGGCCCTGGCCTGAGGACGCAAATAGGCCCAGAAAAAGCAAAGAAAAGCCAATACAGATCAAAGTGGGAAGGGACAAGGAAGAGGAAGAGGCTAGCTTAGAACCATTTTTGCACAATGCCAGTGAGAAAATATGAAAAAAATATGAAAGTAGATCAAGTAAGATCTTCTGAAAAGATGTAGTATTTTATATATGAGAAGAAACCGCCAAGGGAAGATGATCAATCTTCTTTCTTGGACTGCATTTATATCAGCAGGAAAGAACCTGTTTCCCCATTTTCCATGAATTGTTAAAGATCCATATTTCCCATAGGCAAAAATATTAGACACTATATTCTCTAGAGATATCCCCATGTCCTGTAATCAATCCAGTGTTCCATTCCTAGCTTCCCAGTATCACCTCTCCAAGCCATCCACCCATCTACTTTAGAGGATGAAAGCTGGCATAGGGAGAAGGAGAGGGAAGGAGAAACGTGTTCAGTTTGTCTAGGAACACAGGAGCTCAGCCCCATGCTGGGCTCTACAAAAGTTGTAAGAGCCCTAGTAAAGTCTAGTTTCCCGGCTGCCTTCCTAAGAATAGTAGTCAGATCATGGTTCCAGGGATGAAATATCCTTCTGCACCCTGCCCAGGCAGGAGAAAATCATTGGCTCCTTCACCTCCTCGTGCATTTGGGCAATGTCCACCCTGAGTGCCCATTGACTTGAAGGTTCCAGGGATGGTACATTCCCTTTCTCTGAGGCCCTGCCCAGTATCCACACCCACATACCAATGCCTATTTACACACACACACACACACACACACACACACACACACACACACACACACACACACGCTCACTCACTCACTCACTTACTCACTCACTCATGTCGTTCCTGGTCACGTCCCCGTGCACACACATACCTGTGTTCATGGCACCAAACCCTGAGGGCCTTTGTCCACATAGTCCGTCCTTCACACCCAATGGGCAAGTTTGTTACTATGCTACCTTCCCCTTTCCTTCACTCCTCCCGCTCCTTCATTCTAGCCCCGGTCTCCCGTGAATTCTTGTACATCCCTTTCTGAGTAATCTCAGACCCCAATTAGCTTTCTCTTTCTTAGAGAAGCCTGTTACTATCACAGCGAACCCGGGATGGAGGGAGATACCTTTCACTACATCTAACTTCAATAACCTGATTTTACTCACCCCCAGTTAGGTCTCTGACCCACTGTATACCCAGCTTCCATACCCCCACTACGCTGGCTAGCTTGTTGCTGGCTGGTCTTCTACCACACCTGGCACCTCTCCCTAATGTTCTCTTCTCCTTAACTCTCCCTTGTCCATCCCATTCTATTCCAGACCCCTTTTCCCCCGGGGCATAGCCCCTTACTTCCTTTGGCAGTCTCCCCACCCTTAGTCTTTCCTGTCCAAACGTATTGATGTCTTTAGAAATCCAGGTAGATATCAATGGAGGGAAATTATATTTCCTTGTCAAGATTCCTCTAGAGCTAGATTTTGCCTTTGCTCTCAGTGTATTAGGCTCTCTCAGAGTCCCTACTGTGTTCCCCTTTCTCCCCATCCCATGACTACTTTCTAATCAAGGCTCTTAAAGCTTAGCTCAATCTCCTCTAGTTCAGAAGAATCTTTTCTGAAGGCAGCTTTCAGAGACTGTGACAACAGTCCTCCAACTCACCTCAGTCCCAACTCCAGGTTCCTGTGGTCAGCTCAGCCTTGAGCCATCAGGTCCTTGGGACAGGCGTTCAGGAAACTTCTGGCTTGCAAGAAAGCCAAAAGAAAGAGGGACTGGAAAGGAAACACCACTCTACCTTCACTCCTCCCACTTTCCCTCCCACCTCCTAAATCCCATCAGTTGTCCCAGGACTCCCAGACAGAGAGCTGCTGTGTGTGTGTGTGTGTGTACATGCACCCGAATGTCAGGAGGGAGGTATGAGAGTGGGGAGGTGGCTGACAGAGACACACCACAAGCGACAGGAGGGACTGGCCAAATGTCTGTGAACATGATTACAACATCCAGCCCCAGGAAGTTGAGTCCCCAGGGTCTAACCGACGCCCCCCACCCCCAACCTCCCAATCCCTCTGTGGACACAGTCCTAAAGGTTTGCCTCTTCACAACTGAACTGAAGAACTCCCTCTAAAGGGCCGGGGAGATGAGATCATCTCATTACCAACACCCTCATCTCCCCTCTCCTCTCAAATCCTTCAAGTCTAAAAGATCAGGGATGTGGATGGGTAGAGAGGGTGGTGCATAATCCTCTCTATTAAGGCAGTGAGAGCTTGCTCACTGACTCCCAGTTCAGGAGGGGTGGTCTGGCTGTTTTGGGCAAGGGACCGGGAGGTGATCCAACCTTAGTTACTGGAGTTTTCCACAAAGGATCAGCCTTCCAGACAAACTTTCAGAGAAGCCCGCTGAGCTAAAAACCACATGATCAGGCTTGGAGTCCCTATCCTATCCACCCAGCGAGGGTGAACACGGATCACAGTTTCCTCCTCTGCAAAATGGGAATAATCATATTTGTCCAGCTGATATCACAGGATGCAGGCGGAAAGGCAAGTGCTTTGTAAACTCTGAAATAGTGCACACATGAATCCTCATTGTTACTAGAATTGACACCCAGAGTCCAGGGTGCTAAGCACAGCTCCATTGAATGCTGGTGTCCCGAAAACTAAGAGCCTGAGACAGTGCCCGGCCCCTGCTAATAGGAATGACCTTCTGATTGCTCCCTTCAGTCCTATATCTATACAGATGGAGCCTGTATCTAATGGTGAGCCTTACCTGGTAGATGCTTGCTAAAGATTCTTGGAAGAAATAAACTCTTCTGTTACATATAACCTTTATAACCTTTTCCCCTTATTTTTTCTCTTCCCATATTTACCATGAAATTACTACTTTCTTGAGGACAGAATTCATATCATCTCCTGTCATAGTAGTCTTGACCACAGTGGCCACCCAGGTCATGATACTGACGCGACCAAAACCCACCCTGAGACAATGGCTCTAAAATAATATTGGCTGGCATGCATACACATGTACATACACATATCTAGACAGATGAAAGCATAAATTTGTAGCTGCAAGGACATTTAGAGTTTATTTAGTCCAACTGTTTCATTTTGCAGATGAAGAAAAAGAGGCTTAGACAGATTTTCCCATAGTCACAAAACTACTAAGTGACAGTGGGAGGACCTGAAGCCAAATTTCCTAATTTCAAGTGTTTGGCTCTTTCCATTACATCCCACTGCTTCTGAAACTGCCTGTATGACCCGAAGAAACAGAGAGAGGCAGAGGGGGAGGGGGAGGATGGGGGAAGACAGTACATTTCCTTTCTCATCTACTTCCTCTTCAGCATGAGTTCTTCCTCATTCAGGATGAAGTGTGAGGTGAGTAAATCATGGCCTGTAACTTTCCACAAGGCCACTGCCCTACGTGCCTTCCAAACCACAGTCAGCATCTTCCTGCAAGGCTTTTCCATTGAAGATATACAAAATGATTGCCAGGCAACAGAGGCTGCTCATTTGATCATCAGCTACCCTCCAAGACAAGGGCTGGGAGCCTGGTATACTCTATTCAGTGAAGTTTATGTAGCATCCAACTACAGAAAAATGCCACTTGAGATCACCTCTTTGTTCAGCGTGCCACTTGGCACAAAAAGGTTGGGACCTTGAATCTCCCTGCCCTTCGCTTTTATGATTGCCCTGTCCTTACCCTCCACCCCATCCAAACCCAGCTTTCTTTAGATTGTGAGCTCCTAGAAGGCTGGAATCATTTCTCCTACCAGAGAGGGGTGGGGAACCTGCAGCCTTGAGGTCACATGTGGCCTTCCAAGACCTACAGTGCAGGCGGTCCTTTGAATCCAAACTTTGCAGAATAAATCCCTTTAATAAAAGGATTTATTCTGTAACATTTGGACTTGGTCAAAAAGCTATACCCAGGGACCTAGAGGGCCACATGTGGCCTTGAAATCACAGGCTCCTCACCTCTGTGAGACTCTTGGGGAAATGGGTACACAGTCCATGCTGCTGACTTGCTGAGACCTTTTCTAAGAAACTTCACTTGAAAAATATCTACTATGGGCAAGGTGCAGTGCTAGAGATAACAATGACAAGAATGAAACTACCCATGCTCTCAAGGAACTTACATTCTACTGACAGAGATACAGTAAATACACATAAATAAATCCAAGGTAATTTGAGGAGGGAGAAAATATTGACAGCTGGAGGTTTCAGGAAAGACTCAATAGAAGGTAGTACATGAGCTGAGCCTTGAAAGAAGAAAAAGAGATGGTGAGAGGCAGAAATGAGGAAGGAATGCATTCTAGGCATGGGAGGCAGCTTGGCAAATGTCCGGAGATGAGAAATGGATTGCCAAGTTTGCAAGATAATTAGAAAGTTGATTTGGGGAGGGAATATACAGTGGGAGAACTGTTTGGGGGGTGTGTGGGTAGGGGAAAGCAGGGGAGAAAATTTGTAACTCAAAATCTTGTGGAAATCAATGATGTAAGCTAAAAATAAACAAAAGTTAATTTAAAAAAAAAAGAAAGTTGATTTGGCTAGGATGTATCAAGTGAACATAAAATAAACACCAAAAGGTAGATGGAGCCTAAACTGACTTTAAGTGGCAAAGGAAGGAGCTGGTATTTTACCGGATTAGGACATTATTGAACAATGGAAAATCACTGAAGGATTTTTAAATGAGGAGTAGATATAATCTGAGTTGTACCTTAGGGAAATTATTTTAGTAGCTATATGGATTGGATTGATTAGAGATCAGAAATTGGAGAAACTGGAAGTAGAGAGAGACACTAGAAGAGGTGATGGGTCCCTGAACTAGAATGGTGGCCATGGAATTAGAAATAGTAGAATGTATTTGACTAGCATAGAACTAGGATAACAAAGCATGGCAACTAATTAGATATTGGGTTAGTGGAGGGAGATTATAACTCTGAGATCACAAATTCAAGTCGTGGGAAAGACAGTAGTGTCTTCAAAAACAATACACAGGCTTGGAGAAGAAAATAGGAAAGTTGGGCAGAAAGAAAATGATCAGTTCCATTTTGTATATGTTGACTTTAACGTATCCATGGTATAAGCAGGTTGAGCTATCCAGCACAGTTGGTGGTTTGAAATTAGAGCTCAGGAATGAAATAAGGACTGTCTATAACAGAGGTTCCCAAACTTATATGGCCTACTGCCCCCTTTAAAAAAATTACTCAGTGCCCCCTGAGAAACATGCATTATTTCAAAAAATATATACATTTTTTAAAATGATGCATCCTAAATTTAATAATTCATTGTAAATTTGTGGGGTTTTCCTGTGTTAAAATTCTGATACTATTGCATCACGTAACCATATAGTATCTATTATAAACAAGTCTTTGCATGCACATATTCCTGCCAATGCATGCTCGACTTCTCCACAATGCACAACACACTTGCCTGCCAATACTTGCTTGTTCAAATCTGTCAGTGCACCTGACCACTGATCAGTTATAACTTGCAACTTGCATTTTGTGTGACTATTTGGAAAATAATGTAATCACTATGACTTTAACTCTGCTACGCAACAGATGAAACCTGTATGAACAGTTTTTCAAAATTTTCTTCTCTTCTTTCCATATGCTTCCATTGCTGCCTTATTTTTATTCAATGCCCCTGAATTGTACATGAAGCTACTACTGCCCCCCTGGATAAAGGGGGTGAAACCTGCTGCCTCGAGGCCACATGTGGCCCTCTAGGTTCTGAAGCTCGGCCCTTTGACTAAATCCATACTTCACAGAACAAATCCCTTAATATAGGCCTCCACAACGAGGCAGTAGTTAGGGCCAAAATTAAAATAGGCTAAACTTATTTGGGCCACAGATAGGTTTTTCAGCAGCTCACTTTCCAAGTAAAGGTGTAATTAATGATTAAACTATTTTGAAAATAAACTATATTTTTAAAAGGGAAATTTCAATTGATATCAATTAATTGCACATTACTTAAGATTTTTATTTATCATGAAATCACATTAATGTTTAAAAAATTACTTCACTAAGCAGTACAAGTTTTAATTACATTTTCAGGTTTGCTTATTGTTTACATTTAGTTAATAGGACTTATCACACTTCTTGTCATCAATCAGTTTATCATCAGCTTCTCTTCACCGAACTATATATACTTCATATATACTATATATACTATACTATATATGGGGAAAATTGTATATTCTCAAAAACACTTTTTTATTGGGACATAATTTAGAAACTACAATCAGCAAACACCTCTTTATGAAGTCACCTTCAGTAAAAGACTTCCCAGCAGCAGCAATTTCTTCAGAAATCTGAAAATGAATAGCCACTTCATTTTCTGAGTTTACTTTCCTGAAAAACCATTGTTCCCCACTGAGATTTTTTGGCAATTTGGATGCTTTAATTTGTTTTCACTGGTATCCAATTTGCTTAAGTCAGGATGTTTTAATTTGAAATGGCAACAAAGATCATGTTCCTTCAGAAAGGCTATTACTACTTCTAGGCAAACAAGGCACAATATTTTGTCTCTTGTGTAAGGAAGCAAGGATCTGTTTACTCACTCCAGAATAAATACTCTGTGTTCTGTTTCAATCTTCTGTTCCTTTTGATCACCCATTTTACAAAGTCACTCCAAAAACTTTAATGTTAGATACAAAAAATCTCCACAGCAACTGCTCCCATATGCAGAAATACAGAATTGAGTGTCTGGTCTTAGAGGGAGTGCCAGACACTCGTGTAACTTGGAGGGCATCGGTGCAGTGATGGAGGAGAAGAAACACTCATGTTTTTGCCACTCATAGAGTAATGGGCATCGGCTACATTGATGTGTGGCTACACTCACTTTGTCCCTATTCAAAGCCAGTGACGACCAAAAACACAGCGAAAAGATTTGACTCTCGCTGCTCTCAGACTAGAGACAGACTGACAATAGTTGGTTTCTGTGGGTCACGTGACAAAGAGGAGAGGCTGAGCTGTGGCAACCCACCCACCAAGTTACATGATGGGCATAATAGTAGTAACTAGCGGAAGATGAGTTAAGTGGGGCATGGACAAAGCATCTTTACTTTCTTTTATAAACTCTACATTTTTTGAGGGCTATCTAAAATCCTTTGGGGCCCTTTGTGCTGCTCAGGCCTGCCTTAATCAAATGATTTGTTCTACAACTTGAAGCTCCAGGTTCTCCACCCAGCAAGCCAGAATCGTTTCAGTGCTAACCTCCCTGCCCCCACCCCGATAGCATCTCCCACTTCGGGAACTTATGGTCTATAAGATAGATGTGGGAATCATCTTCTCAGAGATGATAATGAGCCTGTGGGAAATGATGAGGTCCCAAAGGGAGAGAATATAAAGATAAAAGAGAAGGCCCAGGACAAATGGGACAGACACTGTTAGGAAATGGGAGCTTAAGAAGTGGTCACATAGGTAGGAGGAAAAGCAGGAGAAAGCAGTATCACAGAAACCAAGGCAGGAGAGCTTATCCAGGAGGAGAGAATGGCCAATAAAGCATGATTGGGGCTCAGTCAAGGAAGAGTACAATCACTTCCCTGAAACAGCTGGGGCCCAGTTGAGTAGGGAGAACATGAATTTTCAGTGAGCCCAGTCACTCAAGGTTGTATAACTTCTTTAGTTCATCATGTAAGGGTGTGAAGATAATAGATGGTGGGGACTGAGTAGGGATAGAACTTGACAAGGTGAGTTTGTCAAGGAATTCAAGGACAGAGGACAGTGTATAGTTGAATTATTCAGCAATAAAGCCAAAGGAGGGACATAATGTCAGACTAAGGGTGACAGAATGGAGGAATAGGAAAGGATGGGGTCACTGAAGGTCATAGTGAGCATGAAGAATAGATTTAATAAGAGTGAGAAAGAGATGAATGGATAAGTTATCAGTGGGAGGAATTTAAAAACACAGAGATCAAGGTACACTGTTATTGGGTAATAGTGAAATCTAATCTCTGTGATTAGCTAATGTGAAGTAAAAATATAGTTCTTGATAGTGTAAGAGGCTGGTGAACTGAAAGGCCATGAAATGTGAATAAACATTAATAGTGAAGTCCCCAAGTCTAAGGGGGATTTCAGACTTTGGAATGGAGTAGACTGTGAAGGATTCCTTGAGAAAGGAGGGAAAATGACTTAGAGGTCTATAGTTGTAACAAGGAAGGATCTCTACTAGGTTATATATACAGATAGATGGTATGAACCTCAAAGGAGAGAATGTAGGGAAACAGAGGAGATGATGAAGAGTTGAAAGATCTGGAAGAGGCTGTGGAGAGCAAAAAGTAGACTGATCTCTCCTCCTGTCCTAGGATAGAACGTTAGGGAAGGAGCAACCCCCAATGGAAAAAGTGGAAGGATACAGTATTCTATGTCTTCTTTAGAGCCAGATTTCTGTGATCCCTAGAAGAAAAAAAAATACAAGATCACAGGATCGTGGATCCAGAGCTGGAAGGACCCCAGAGATAATCTAGTTTGATCCCTTAATTTTACAGATGAGAGATTAAGTGATCTATACAAGGTTACATAGTAATTGTCAGTGTCAGAATTTGAACCCAAGTCCTTTTGACTAAACTACACCACTTACTTTGATGAAGAGAGAGGGAATGAAACACAGTCTTTTAACACTAAAGCAATTCCCAAAGGCATAGTAAAAGAGGAAGGCAGAGAAGGTATAGAAGAGGGATAGATAGAGATAATAGGGTGGGGAGAGGCACTGTAACACAGTTGATAAAGGGCCAGTCTTGGAATTGGGAAGATCTGTGTTTGAGTAACACATCTGTCACATTCTGCCTATGTGGTTATAGACAAATCACTTAACTACTCAGTGCTCCCAGACAACATTCTAAAATTACAAAAGTTACAAAGGAGTTGTTCTACTTTGGTGGAAGGAGTTCTTCTCAGAGTTCTTCACACTGATGAAATCATAAGTTTGGACTCAAAACAAAGCAAAACAAGAAACTAATTTACAAACATTTAAGGAAATAGGATGTGAGAATTTACCAGATGTGGAATGGGGAAATAACCAGCTAATTGTTGGCCCCACCCTGTAGGCTCCCGTGGTGTAGTAGCAAGCACCCTAGCATAACCAGAATCAATGCTAGCACAGGTTCTTAGATCTGCTTTTATAAAGGAAAGCAACTCAAAATGAGTTAACAATCTTAATTTAATCAATCAAACATATATCATTTACCTAGTTCAGGGGGAAAAGTCAGCACCCTGAACTTCAGATAATGCAAACAAAATACAAACAGAAGTTACAAACAGAGGTTACAAGCAGACAAAGAAACAGATCAGACCATACCTATTCAGTTGCCAGAGAGAGAAGCACC
>JAQQSW010013794.1:0-12238 GCA_028646575.1 Pseudocheirus occidentalis
GATGTTCACCAGAAAGTCAAATACTGAAGGTTAAGCTTAAATGCTTTAGCCACATAATGAGAAGATGAGGCTCAGTAGAAAGGACCCTGATACTGGGAAAGCTTGAAGGGAAGAGGAAAAGGGGATGGCAGAGGATGAGATGGATAGAATCAGGTAAACAATGAACATGAACTTGGACGGATTTTGAGAGACAATGGAGGATGGGTGGTCTGGAGTGTTACGATCCACGGAGAGATAAAGTGTCAGACACCACTGAACAACTGAACGATAACGTCAATGTCAGTTATTATTATTATTGCTATCTCTCTCACAAAGTAATTGTAAATTCCAAATAAAAAGTCTATATGAAAGTGTCTTATAGGTATAAAGCATTATTACAAGCTATTATTATTTTAAATTTTATCTATTTTTATTGAGTCTTTTGTCTTGAAATCAATTTCCAAACATACCCCTCACCTCTCCTATACCCAGCAATCTTTCCTTTATAACAAAGATTTTTAAAGGTAAAAGAAACAATTCAGCAAAAAAAATCAATGAAGACATCAATCACGTCCGATAGGATATGAAATATTCTACATCCATAGTCCCCCACCTCTGTACTGAAGGGAGGGAGGTATGTTTTCTCAACTCTTTCCTATACGTTTTAATTACAAAGGTTGGTTATTGTAATTATAGAGTATTTGATGTATTTCTATTGTTCTTCCCTTATAAATTGTAGTAATTTTGTGCATTGCATTTCTAGTGGTTCTTTACTCCATATCATTTTTTATAAGTCTTCTCATGCGGTCTAAATTCTTTATATTAGTCATTTCTTACGGCATAATAGTAATATTCCATTATAGCCATGTACCCCAATTTGTTTGTCCATTGCCCAATTAATGGGCAAATACTTTCCAGTTCTTTTCTATAACACAAAATATTTCAGCTGAATATTTTGGCATATATGGGACCTTTGACTTTTTTTGGGTTTATGACTGGCACTGAAATCTCTGGGTAAAAAGTTATGAGCATTTTAGTCACTTTTTATTTATAAAGGAGAGGAGATATGATTTCCTCTCCCTGTCTTGGTTGATGTAGTCACACATAATTTCATAGTAAGTATACCCACTGATCTCCCCATCCTTTTTTTTTTTAAATGCAATCAGGGCTAAGTGACTTGCCCACAATCACATAGCTAGTAAGTGCTTGAGGCCGGATTTGACCTCAGGTCCTCCTGACTCCAGGACTCTATCCATTGTGCTTCCTGTTTGCTCCAACAATCCCTTTATAAAGTATGAACCCATCTCTAAGTCAAGAAGAAAACAATGTGATTGACTGAGTAAACAAATTAGACTTAATCTTGGGGTATTTAAGTAGTTAAATTCTGGGTGATTTTGAGGAGTTTAAGAAATCTAGGAAATTCAAATCTCAAACTGACTTTGAGGAAAGGGAAAGGACTATTTACCGGCTTTCTCCATCCCTCTCCCAAGTGAAATTGGCTTAGCAGTATTGAAGGCAAGCTAATTAACAGTAAGAGACACCATTTTCAACCCTGAGCAGAAATACATACTTCAGAGACAGTTACTGAAAGAAGGAAGCAAGTTCACAGAACAGGATTTCTCCCGCAGAGAAGAGAGCTAAATATGGAGAGTGGACCCTGGCAATACAGACCAGTAAACCACTCAGCATCAGAGAGTAGTTTCATGAGAATTTTGTGATGAGAGAAAGGACTTCCAGGTCCTACATTACCAAGAGTTAAGAATTATCTTTACCACACATATTCATCCTATATATGTACCTCATTATGATGGAATTCTAAGTTTGAGCTCACTCTTCCCATGGAGGCTATATATTTGTGATAGAATGTTCCTAAGGTTTATGGGAGTTGGGGGTAAATGTTCTAATTCTATTTCTCAATATTAGTAAATGTCTTTGCTAAGAGCTAATATTGTCCATTGGATGATTGCTAATGGGAAGCACACTGGTAAGGGTTTATGAACCACAGTTTTAAGAATATACAGGATTATTCCTAGAACCCAAGAATGGTAGTCACCCATTGAGGAGGTAGCACAGAGGGGCCACTACCTTAGTATAATTGTAATTTTATTTTGTTTTTTGGGAAGGCAAGGCAATTAGGGTTAAGTGATTTGCCCAAGGTCACACGGTTAGTAAGTGTTAGATGTCTGAGGCTGGATTTGAATTCAGATCCTTCTGAGTCCTGAGTCCAGGTCTGGCACTCTATTCACTGCACCACCTAGCCACCCTTATAATTGTAATTTTTAAAACTGTCTAATATTTGAGAAAGTGTCTCAGTTCAGTTCTAAGGAAAACAGTTATCATAATTCACATTTCTATAGAGCTTTAAGGTTGACAGAGTGCCTTCCTCACATAAACCTTTGAGGTACTGGTGTTATAGATGTTCTGTAGGTATAGAGAACAGGTATTATAGAAGCTCTGTAAGTAGCAGAAGCAAGATTAGAGTCCAGGATCCTTGACCATCTTGTGACTTAGGGTAACTCATTTCAATCAATCAATCAATCAATCAATATCTATTAGTGCCTACTATGTGCCATCTGTAAAACAAGGAGTCTGGATCTGATGACCTCTGAGATTCCTTCCAGCTCTTCATCTATGGGTTCATGAAACCTTATGGGAATCACAAGATAACAGGATTAGAGACAGAGTGACCTCATGGGTCATTGAGTCCAGACCCCTCATTTTACAGATGATGAACCTGAGGCCCAGGGAAGTAGCAACTTGCCCAAGATTACATGGGTTACTAAGGTGGGGATCAAAGGACATAATGTATATATAGTGCTCTAAGTTATAGAATGTAAAGACTGTGGAAAATAACATATTATGTTTCCCTCAAATCTTTCTCTAACACCTCAGCATGGCAACAAAGAGAATCTAGGAGGCCCATGAAGTGCTGGCTCCTTAAGACTAGAAAGGCTAGAAAAGCTTTGAGTAAGAACTGATGGTAATCAATAAATCAATCAATAAACATTTATTAAATGTTTACTGTGTGCCAGGTACTGTGCTAAGGCCTAGGGATGCAAAAAGAAGCAAAAACCAGTCCCTGATCTCAAGGAGCTTACAGTCTAAAGGAGGAGACAACATGAAAACAGATATATACAAACAAGTTACTTACAGGGTAAATGGAAAATAATTAACAGAGGGTGTACTAGGTGTCTGTTGCCTAGGACCAGCCTTGGCTAAGTTAGGACAGCTCATCAGCAGAAAGAATACAGGCCCCCGGTGATGAATATTGTTAGATCCCAGCAACTCACACAGATTGCCTAATGAAGTAAGTATACAGGGACTACCACTGGTTAGGACAAAGGGATTATCCTTCATGGAGGAATCCAATGAAAAGCAGATTTACAAGTGGAAAGGACTTTAGAAATGAACTTGTCCAGTCCCCTCATTTTACAAATGAATGAAACAAGGTTCACAATGTTGAAGAGATTTGTCCAAATGCTGGTATTTAGGAACCATTCTAGACTTTGGGCCTAAGTCCTTCCACTCAAAATTTAGTGATTATACCCTCACTGCACATGTGTTTTCAAAGCATTATGTAGACAATGGGTTTGCTAGAAGGTTGGATGGAAGAAGTATTCAAATGTCACATTTTATGATACAAGTGACTGGCTTTTAAGTTGTATTCTGCTTAGATGTAATGTAATTAAGCTGTCTAAAAATGACCACTGAGGTTTGAATGACTGAAAATACAAGCTGGGTCTGGAAATAATAGGAAGAATTGACAGGTAGAGATAGATTAACAAGTGACCTGACCCCCTTGAGACTGACATTAGGCCTACACAAAAGACCCGGAGATATGATGGTGAGGGGCAGGCTATTGGATAATTGCAGACTACTTGCCCCAGACTCCTGAGTGATGAAAGGACTAAGCTACAATTAAAATATGAGGATAAGAATTAATTTGTTTTCTTTCAGCTTTTGCTCTCCGCTTTTGACATTCTCTATTACATTAATATTCTGAAAGAAAAGTAAATGGAAATTAAAACCCCCCTGTTGCTCAGGACTTTGGAGGTGGAATCTGCATGTGAAGCATCCCCAAAGAACTGAGCCTGTTGACATTTCCCCAGAGGATCTTGAGGGCCTTAAAGAAAAGTTTCCCTGGAATATTATTCCTTCCAAATATGGGTAATTGCATTAATAGGCAAGAAAAACTTCCCTCTTCACAAAAGAAGCCTCTGTCCAGGCTTGCTCCCTCTATTGTTTTCACTTTGGCTAATTAATGATTAATAGGCTACATAAACAGAGTTCCAGATACCTGCATTTGGTTGTGGATCAGGAAATTATTTATAGTTATCTGAAGCCAGCCTTGATGTCTGGTATTTCTATGGGATTGTCTTGAGCCCAGGAGGGGAAAAATGTTGCCTTGTGACAATAAGAAAAAAGTATGTAAGAATCTTTACAGGTGTTTCTCAAATTAGCTTCTGTGTAAAGAAGGGAAGAATTGGTATTTTGTAGCCAGCCTGGGGGGAAAGAAAAACAGGAGCAATTTGATTAAAGATTAATTTCTGAAGTAGGTGGAGAGAGAGGAGGAAAATTTACAGAAAGTCACAAAAAGCTGGATTTTGACTCAGTTCCCTAAAGAGAAGGACAACTTCCCATTTATTTCTGTCTATTTATTTAAAATTGATATGTTTTTGGTCATGGTTGGAGAATAGTCCAGAACACTTGGGGGATCTCTCTAGTCCTCTAAATGTTACAAAGCAAATTAAAATTGGACTCTCTCCTCTTCTTTGCAAAGATTGAGGTGTGAAACAATGCATATTGTTTTGACAATATTGCATATTGTCAGACTTCTTCATTGTGTTGGTTTGTTTGGCTGAGCTGTTTCTCTCCCTCTTTTTTATTCTTTCTTATAAGGGATTGCCTTCTGGGAGGGATAGAAAGGTGTGATATAATGGGAAACATATGGTGTAAAAGAAAATTAATAAAGGGATCATTTCATATAATGTTAAAATACTTTTTTCTAGGGGAACCTTATTGTTATACTATTCACATCATTACCATTGGAATCCTTAAAATTTAGAACAGAAGTGAAGTTGTTGTTGTGTTTGTTCTTCATTTTTGAAGAGGACCATGGCATCAAGGAAGTGACTTGTGGTTGACTTGGATTTAAGTGAGGGAGGGCTGTGCCAGGGCACCAGCCTCACTTTCTCCTCTAGAGCTATCTGGGTCCAGTGGCCAGATGTTCTCAGGATGACTGGAGATGGCCCAGGATGCAATGGGAGACCCTGGCCCTTTTAGGCTAAGGCCTTTTCAAGTGCTCACTTAGAGTGAAGTAACACCCATTCAGTGAAGAAACCTCTTTAAGAAGTGATCAAGAGATGGCCCCTTTAATTAGAAAAAAAAAGGAAAAAAATCAGGCTGAGAGGGGAAGACCTTCAGGGTTGCTGTTCCAAAGAGAAACAGCTTCCATTGACATTCACTCTAAAGCCAGGAGGGCCCAAAATATTGTTAAGTGGAACTTGGGCGGGGATCTATTATGGTCCAGTCCATGAGCTTCTGAGTGAACTGGGTTTAAAGTTTTGTGAAGGAAGAAAGAAAGGAAGGAAAGAAGGAAGGCAGGAAGAAAGGAAGGAAGCAAGGAAGGAAAGAAAGAAGGAAGGAAAGAATCTAGCTAGTAAACCCCAAATTAACTAGTTAAAGTGGTCAGCTTCTAGTCATCAAAATTTACCTTCCTTTAGAGAGGAGGAGAGGGAGAGGGAGAAAGAGAGGAAAAGGGAGGGAGAAGGAGAGGACTAGCTGAGTTATCCAACTAGCTGGGTCCGTATTTAGGCAGCTCCATCTACTCCCAGGTTGCATTTGTCCTTCATTTTCAAAAAGGACCATGGCATCAAGGAAATTATGTTGGTGACCTTGCATAGCCCTCCCTCACTCAAATAAGTCAACTTCAAGTCATGTCATCATTTCCTTGATGCCATGATCCTCTTTGAAAAGGAAGAAGTGAAGTAAAGTGAAAATGGAAAAGAAACTAAACCTTGCCCAAGCTAAAATCTCACCAAAATAGTCTTTGAAACAAAGGTAACAATATTGGACTTAAAGTCAAGAGACCTAGGTTCTAGCCTGGCTTCAGTCATTTACTACCTGTGTGACCTTGGGTAAATATGCTTCTAATGGCCTTTTCTCCATCTTCATCCATGTTGTTCTTGAGTCATTTTCAGTTGTGTCTGACTCATGACCCCATTTGGGATTTTATTGGCAAAGATATACTAGAGTGGTTTGCCATTTCCTTCTCCAGCCCATTTTACAAAGGGGAACCTGAGGCAAATGGGTTAAGTGACTTGCCCCAGGGTCATACGGCTAGTATCTAAGGTCATATTTGAACTCAGGTCTTTCTGACTTCAAGCCCAGCACTTTATTTACTGCATCACCCTTATCATTCTTGACCTGTGCAGCTTTTGACTGTTAACCTACGATGCTCACTCCTGCTTCTTCTCTTTCCTGTCTGACTGATACTTGCTGAGTCTCCTTATCCAGGTCATGCTCACAAATGGTGGCCTCTGTCCTGGTCCCTATTTTCCTTTCCCTCCATATTATCTGTTGGTGATTTCATTAGTTCTCATGGGTTTAATTATGTCTATGCCAAAGATTTCCAGATCTAGCTTTAACCTCTCTTCTAAATGAACTCCAGTTTCATATCACCAACTTTTGGATATATTGAACTGGATGTCCCAAAACCTACATATTCAAAACAGAACTTCCTTTTCCCTCAAACCATCTACTCTTCGCCACTTTGCTATTACCATAGAGGGTACCAACATCCTTTTAGTCACCCAGGTTTGTAGCCTATACGCCATCATAGATTCTTCAGATAAATTCAGTCCTTCGTATCTCCAATCTGTTGCCAAACCTTGCTATTGCTACCTTCACAACATTTCTCGAATACATTCTCTTCTCTCTGCTCACCCCTCCATCACCTTAGTGTAGGCCCTCATCATTTCTTGATTGGGTTCCTTACCTCTCCTAATTCTAGCTGCCAAAGTGATTTTCCCAAGTTCAAGTCTGACTATGTCACTCTCATACTCAATAAGCCCCATTGGCTCCTTATTGCTTCAAGGATCAAATACAAAACTCTTGAATTGCCATTTAAATCCCTTTACATCCTGATCCTTTCTTAGCTTTTCAGGCTTTGCACACTCAACTTCCCATTCTTTTCCTCCCTCTGGGACTAAGATGAACTAGTCTAATCTCTCTTCCAGAAGTATTTTGAAAACAACTCTCATTTTCTTTTGGAATCTTGACACTCAATAAGACTCAGCTGTCCAGATCAGTTTCATTTCATTAGCTAATATGATAAACACGTATTTATGTTTTTATCCAAAAAATGTTGAGCAGTACAAAGGGTAGATCTCTCGGATATTCCACTGGAGACGTCTTTCCAAGTCCACATACACCACTGATCATTATTACTCTTTGGGGCCAACCATTCATCAAATCATGAATCCATCAATTTGTCTAACTCATGGATACTATATCATTTCACAGTGTCCACAAGAATAGTATGAAAGACCCAGGCAAATACCTTGCTAAAACCTTCTTTGCTTCATGTTTTTAAGAGTTAAATTGGTGGGAAAAGAGTAGTGTGGTCTCAGGCAGTCTATAAATGAGAGAAGGAGAATTAGTTCTGAGGTAGAAATACCCCACGGGAGTCATGGGCGAAAAAATCTAAAAAGGTAATTTATATTCCTTTTGACCACCTAGGATTTTCACTGTCATCTTAACAAATTATCTTCTCAGAAACTATTAAACATTTCCAGAAGGCTTTTAGTTAAAAACTCAGAATTTTACATTTTAAAAATGACAATGGCCATAGTTCTAGGCTGCTCTAACTTAGAATTTTGCTTCAAGAATTCTAGATGATTTCCGCCTGGTAGACTTCATGATTTTCCTGGAAACATCATCTTTCTACAAGATCACTTCAGTTTTGATACTATACCTCATCAGTATCCTCTATTTCTGGGACCCCTCTGAATGAAGGACAGAGAACTCCTCCCCAAAATTCCATTTAAGGAGGTCTATCAGGCCATCTCCTCACCTTCCAGCTAGTTGCACTTTCTTATAGCTTTCTTTATTATATTCTTGGGCTTATATACTTCAGCATATCCAGTATTTTTCAAGAACAACTTCCTCTCTAACACCCCTTCTCAGCTTCCTTTTGTATTTTGTCTTCTCTCATTAGATTGTAAACTCCCTGAGGGCTGGAACTGCCTTTCTTTTTCATATTTATATCATCTGCCTTAAGTAAAGCGTTTGGTACATAGTAGACACTTAAACAATGTTTATTGACTAATTGACTAATAAGGTTTGTAGAGTGGGATAGCAGAAGTAAGTCAAAAGTGTCCTGCAGTGTGTACAGATCGTATCATGATATAAGAAATAGTAGAACATTGTGGCTAGCCACCAGGCATGGAAGTCAGGAAGATCTAGGTTCCACTCCTGACTCTGGTACACACTAACCTTGAGATCTTGGGCAATCCCTCAACTCTCTTAAGAATATAAAAATTGCAGAATACTTGCTAATCTGTATAAAGAGTTTCCATACGGGAGTTCTCTCTTGTAGTGAATCAAGGATCCAGACATACGATAACAATCCTTTGAATTTATAAGATCGTTAACTAAGATATTAGAGTTGGATGGGTTTGTCTATTTGTGTAACAAGACAATTCACATAGCATGTTCCTTATTTCACTGAGCCCACACAATAATCCTGGGAGGTAGGAAGGGCAGGGCAGATATTATTATAAGAATAGGAATTATTATAAGAAGAGGAAATGGAGGTTCAGAGACATTAGGTTACTTGTTTAAGGTCACCATAATTGGTAAGAGGTAGAGGAAGAGCTCAAACTCAAATCTTCTCTCTCAAAGTTCCACTATAACATCATCTATGGAAAGAGATATGAACAAAGAAATCCACCAGGAAATTAAAAAATCAAGGGAATGGAAAGGGACATTGAAAGGTCATTGAGTCTACCACCCTCTGCCTTCAGGCAAGACCACACCTAAACTATCCCAGACAGATGAGACTCTATTATCTTTTTCTAGACCTCCCTAGTAGAGGAGCCCACAATCCCCTGTTGTAACACGTAGGCTGATATGTTACATACTTCAGCATACCACATATTTTTTAAGAATAGCTTCAAGATGAATCCATTATAGGTCCTATTGGTGTTGGAAAAAAAAATAAAATTCTGTAACTTCCTTTTCAACAGTAACTTCCTTTTCAACAGTACTTTAAAGCATGACATTTTGTCCTCTGATGCTACAGGTACCTGAAAACACTGAAATTAATTTGGAGTACAAGGAGAGCTCTCTATACTTAGCCACAGAATTCTCATTTATCCGAAGTTGGATTTCTGCAATAATTATGTAACTGGCTCCAATTAGAATGGCTCATTATTCAAAACGATAAATTATGAGAAAACCAGTCATGACCAAACAGAACTTAAAATAGGAGTGTTCATCCTTGAACTCGTAAAGCTCTGTAATGCTTAAATAAAACTTGAAAGTACACCCGGTTGACCTGCTTTTCTCCTCCCTGTCTAACCCCTCTATTGATTAGAAACATATAAGGAGTCTGAGTCTGTTGGTAACATTAGTTGAGAAAAAGGTCTGCTTGTACTGAGCCACTACATTTAAATAGGCCTTTTGATAAAGGCCTCTTTCAGCATGTTAAGTGGTTTGTAGTTGATAAAAAACAAAATTTAATTTTCGTTCATAAATGAAAGCGCTTTCTTCCTGGCTGACTGTCATCTTATTTGACATTAAATGAATATCCTTTAAACTCAAAGGTGACTACACTGGCCAAGTGCTTTACCAAATGTTCCCCACTGATGGTTATTAATTAGTATAAGCCTTTGTGGAGTGAGTGCTTTATTCCAAGCCCTTTAGGCTTCTTAAATTTATGACCTTTCGTTGAAATATTTATAGGACTGAGAGAAGTTCAGTTCAATCCCCTTCTGGAACGTTCAGGCACAATTTGTAGTTCACGTGAGAGAAGGGATCAGGAAATATCTACTGCATCCTTCAGCAGGTTTAATCATATAGAAGAAGCATGTGGAAGTGTTCTGCAAAGGGATTGTTTCTTGACAAATTCTTGTTTTTAAATCTTCACTGCCTTTTACAAGGTAAGTAGAACCATCGAAGGGAAATTATGGCATTGTAACATCTTCCTACATCTTAGGGTGGCTTTAAGAAAGATGCTATCCATGTTGGCTCAGACAGTATAATGCCCTTCTTGAGTCTCCTCCATGTGATGTTGGTAACTAGTCTGCCTGTAACAAATGCTATGCTGTTCTTCAATGATGAGAGTGGTGAAAAGGATAGTCTAAGAGACAATAAATGAGAGACCAGATTCCTAAGTGCGATCACTTACATGTAGATGTGCCTACCATAGGCCTTTCTGTTAAGCCTTTCCACACTTGGACCTGACAAAATCAGAGCTTCAAGCCAGGTGAGAGAATCCATGCTCACATCACCAAATAAGGATTGTATTAGAAGGGAATCATCATACAGGTGATAGATAACAATGTAGTGCATATACATATGGCTAGCACATTACTCTTATGTATACACAAAAGGAAAAACTTCATGGACTCATTAGATTGAAAGCTCTTTGAAGGCAGGAACTATCATTTACAAAAAAATTCTTTGTATGTCCAAATCTAAGAGAATAGTGCCTTGCATGTGATTGGTGATTAATACATTTTGAAATGAGAAAAAAGGAGAAGTCCAGAATGACTCCAATTTTTCAAGCCTTGAAAGAAATAGAGAAGCTTGGAAGAGAAGTCGATTTGAGGAAAAGATAACAAACATGCCTTCAGATATGTTGTGTCTGAGGTGATGGCTGAATACCTGAATGGAGCAATCCAGCAGGCAGTTAGAAATGTGGGCCTGGAACTCAGGAGAGAGATCTGGGATGGAAATGAAGGTCGGTGAATCAACCCTATTGAGGTGAGAAATGAAAAGAAAGAAGGGGAAAGGGTAAGTGATTGGGGTTTGAGGTCCTCCCAGAGTTGGTGAAAGGTGAAAAAGCAAAGCTAATGAAGACATGGAGGAGTGATGAGATTCAAATGTAGAGTGTAGTAAGAGCACTGGAATTGGATGAGTTGGATTTACATCCTGCTTCTGAAGCTTACAACCTGTGTGATGTTGGGCGGATGCTTAACCTCCCTGGCCGTCAGTTCCCTCATCAGTAAAATGAAGGAGATGCAGTAGTCAGGAGGCATCCTCCAACTCTAACTCTCTTTGACCTGTTGTGGTCATTTACATTCAACCTGTCCTCAATCCAGGGTCCCTCCCCCTACTTGGATCTCCAAGAAGCCTCTGTTCTCCTACCTTCCCTCTGCTTTTATAATTAGCCATAGTTTACATAGTAATGACCCACATTTACAAAAAATACTTTGAAGTTTATACAGTTCTTTCCTCACTAGAATCTTATGAGATCGATATTGCAAAGATTATTTCTCTTTTCCAGATGAGGGAGCTGAATTTAAGAGAGGTAGAAATGGGCTAGCACTCTCTCTATTATCCATGCTGCTTCTCATTGGGTGTAAAGACCCTGGAAAAGCATGTCTCTCCAGACCTTTGGTTTCTGCTTAACTAAAAAAAGTTTTCTTTTTCTTTCATTGTTTTCTGGTCCTCATCTGAAAGACTTGGTCTCCTTTTGATAAAGGACTTTTCCTATTTCCAGAGTTATCTGCTCTCTACTAGAAAAGCAGGTCCCTTGTTTATTCAGCAAATGAAGGCAAGATATGATTACAGAGACAAGATTCTTTTTCTGTTTTGTTTTTTTTTAAATTTTTTTGGTTTACATCATTGATTTCCACAAGAATTTGAGTTACAAATTTTCTCCCCATCTTTCCCTTACCCACCACCCCAAAATAGCAATCCCACTGTATACCCCATCTACCAATCTGCTCTCTCCTATATCCTCCCCCCATCACCTCTCTGACTTTCTGGTAGGGTAAGATGGATCTCCTTATCCCAGTGCCTGTATATCTTATTTCCCTGTTGCATATAAATAATAATAATAGTATATATTTTTATCATTTGATTTTAGAACTTTAAAACCTGGATTCTTTCCATTCCTCCTTTGTCACCCACTCCCACTGGAAAGTCAGGTAATTCAATGCAGGCTGTACATGTGTAGTTATGAAGATCATCTCCACAATGAACATATTGTGTAACACTGACTATATTTCCCTCCTTCCTATCCCCCCCC
>JAQQSW010013795.1:0-12238 GCA_028646575.1 Pseudocheirus occidentalis
TTCTCTCCTCTGCTTGAAACTCTGAATTATATTTTGTTGACCATTAATGTGATTTTAATCATATTAATCATGAAAATATGCTGCATTTTTAATTGAAAACAAAAAAGGATACAAGTTTAGTTGAAACAGCAATTTGATAGAAATATGCTAAGGAAAAAGAGTTGAATACCTTCCTTTGCTAGCTCAAGTTTTCCAATTGTCTCTCCATTGGTGCACTGGTGAGGGAAGAGTGGTTTAGAGGAATCTCTTGACCATACAAAGTACAACAGAGAAAATTTTGACATATTTAAAAAATTAAAGATGGGACATTTTCCAGGTAATACCATTCCACTTAAACTTACCTCACTTCATGAATTGGATAAATGTCACTGACATTTAATAAGACATAGATGAATGTTCAATTGTTTTTTTTAAATTCCTATATGCAGAAAAAAAGATAATTTTCCCAACACCATGATTATAAAAAAAACAAGAAAACAAATTAAAGGCCACAAATTGCACTCTTTGGGTTCATAAGATGTTGTTATACAAGTGCTGTCTTTGTTATTCAAAATTTTTTTGTATATAGTCTGGTTAAGCATTGGTATGTTCTAGACAAAACAAAGAAATTTCCACAACTTGAGGCAAAAACACATGCCCCAAACCAGTTTAGGTTTAAAAGCAGAAAATTGGGAAAATCTTTATTTTTATAATTAACGTAGAATCCAGCATCATTAAGTGACTGACGGCGGCTTTGGATCTCTTTGGGTCATATTGCTATTCCACACACCATGGGGAGTTTCCTCCAGTTTGATTGTATAACAGTAGACAAAATGTTCCAGTAAAATGTGAAATAGCATCCAACTACAAACCAAAAACACATGTATTAGCCGAATAAGTCCGGAGAGAGCACATGGCTTTAAGGATCAGGTGGGTACTGAGTCCAAACTGGGAAAGAACATCAAGGTCTAATGTGCTGGGTGACAGATGAAAGTGAAGAAAGCTTCCCTAACTTAGCTTCACCTTTGAAGCAGCACATGCTCTGTAAATCCACTTCACTTCCTTTCCATTTTCTTATCTACCAAATGAGTAAAAAATATATGTATCTTAGTGCTTTTCTTACTTGCCTCAGTTTTACATGGTTTGGGCAAATTGAGAACAGTCAAGAGAAATTTTGAATAAGAAAATACTTTAGCTGGAATGCAACCTAAAGAGTAATAGTTCATCTTTATGGAGCACTTTGAGGTTGATTGAGTATTTTACTGACAACAGTGCCATGTGGGAATTAATGAAACATCATCATCCATATTTTATAGATAGGAGACTTAGGTATGGAGGGATTTAGTTAAGTCATCAGGACCACAATATTAACATTTATAAGGAGTCGGAATCGAACTCAGGACTCCTCCTTCCAAATCCAGCTCTCTTTTATGTACAATTTTACAGCCTCCTCATGTTAAGGCCAAAGAGATTACTGCTCAATGAGGTCACATAAATTGACAAGTATAAAACAATAAATATATGCCAGGGTAAGTAACTAGAATTAAGGTTGCTTAATTCTCAGTCCAGTGTTCTTTCAATGATATTTCAATGTTTCCCTTAAAGAAAGAGAAAATATAGTGTCAATATTTGAATCTAAGATATTATGGTAAATGCCATTAGCATCTTCATTATTTCTGTATTCATTAAAAATTTTCAGAAGTAGAAGATTGGCTTTAGAGTAGAAGAATGGTTTGAGTACCAGGCCTATCACTTAGCAATTGATGTGACTTTGGGTGAATTACTTTATCTCTTCATGACTCAGTTATAAAAGTATGAGTTGGACGAGAAGTCCAACTTTAAGGTTGCTCCCAGCTCTGCACTGATGATATGTGTGATGATATGGCCTGACTAGAGACATAAATGGAGCAAAAGAGATTAAAAATCCATTTTGAGAAACTAATTGTAAAGCATGATTTATTTTTATAAATACTAACCCCACCATCTGATTTCCATGTTATCAACATTCAAGAAAAGCTTCTCAGGCAGTTTTAATTTGAATCCTATTCCTAAATCAGAAATTTAAATCACTGACCAATGGTTTATAATCAGCTCTACTTTTTAATATTTATTACCAACTCCCAGGCACATATTACTGAGCTACCTATTATACTCTTTTTTTTATCATTTTGGAATTTATAATCTAAGAGACCATGCAATTGGATACTTTTAAGAATTTAAAGTATGAATATTAAATCCAGTGAAAAATGGCACACATCAGACGTAATCATTATGTTCTGGTTTGGTTTATTCACCCAATTATACGTCCCAGTAAAAGTCTGTTGTCTGTGAGAAATTCAGCAGCTCAAAAATAAACAAACAACAAACAAACAAATAAATAAATGAATAAACAAATAGCAGAAATCTACATTATGAAAAAAATAAAACTCAAAAATAATTGCAATACCGGTAGTTTTTCCTACTCCTCATGCTTACGTACATCATTGTTATGCTATCAGCAAGCAGAGGTAAAAAGAGCCTAAACATCATCTAGGACAAATTCAATGGGCAGCAGAAAGCTCAGAATATAGTCCTAATTGAACTTTACTTGAATCAGGTAGAAGTTTCCCAGGGAATAGGAAATCTCTTGGAAAGAGATGCTATCATGATTATACTCTGTAGATGTCACCTACAAATGGTTGAGTGTCTGTGCCTTATTCCTGTGATAATTGTATTGGGGAGCAATTACAGAATCTTTGCCTACTTAAAAGGAAAGATCATTGCATTGCAGATGTCAGCTTTCTTGCTCAAAGTTCTCTTCGCCCAGTTTAGTTACATTTGTTCTATGTATTGAAAAGACTCGTGGAAATTTAAAGGCAGGAATTTTTTTTCAATCTGTGAAAATAGATGAGTTTTGTTTTATCTTTCTGGGATCCAGGTGCTACAGGCCACTTAGTGACCATCTCCATACCAGGCATCTACTATCTTCCTCTTTTATTCATACTGTCTTTGCCCATTTGAAGGTAAGCTATTTGACAATAGGACAATCTTCCCGGCTTGTATTTATAGAGCTGAGTACAGTGCCTAATACACAGTAAGACCTCAATAAATTTTCTATCACATCCTACCAAGCTAGGAAGGTTTTGAACATATACTCATTGACAGACTATACATCTGTTGTCCTAGCTAATTTCACTGATACTCAGGCAATTCTCTGGGATTATAATTTGTAAATCATATCATATCATATTGTATCATATTGGTTAAAGGTATTTCCCTCTTGGGAGTTTCCCACATTAATGAACCAAAGATCTGAAACAAAAAGCAACAAGAACAGATGACAACAACGACAACAACAACAACAACAACAAAGCCCTTCTCTGTGCACATTTCTCTGTGTACTTCCAATGAACTATGAACTTCTTCCTGGGAGAGATTATTTAATCTTTGATGCTATATCCCCAGAAACAAACACAGGGACTAGGAGACACTAGTTCTTGCAAGATACTTATTTTCTTTTCTCCTAGGGGCTTATTTTAGGCAGCAAGATATATATTCTACAAATGAGTGAGGATTACCAGCTCTAGACCTAGATCTGCCACTAGCCCAGGGTAAGACTATAGGGAATACTCTTAACTACTATTAACCTCAGTGTCCTATTTATATTTAAAATAAGGATGTTTGAATAGATGATTAATAACATCTCCTCTAAATTTAATATCGCATGTGGTATGATTTTATTAGTACTTCCTTTTTCATTTAACAATAACAACAAATAAAAAAAACAAAACCAAAACCAGTAGTGGGAAGAGTACTCTACTTGGAATTACAATACTTGGACTGGGACTCTACTCATTTGCATAGTATGTCTTTCAGTAACTTTTCTACCCATAAATAATATATGTTAATAATTATATTGTTTACTTCACAGGACTTTTGGAAGGATCAAAAAATAATTCACAAATATTTCTGTGTAAATTGTAAAGTGCTGCATAAAGGTGGGGCATTATTATAAAATAGCTAGCATCAATATAGTGCTTCAAGAATTGATATTTTACAAATATCACATTATTTTTATGTTCACAATGACCTGTGCTATTTATATCCCTACTTTCCAAATGAACAAACTGAGGTAGAGAAAGGATCACATAGTTAATAAGTGTCTGCAGCTGGATTTGGACTCAGATCTTCCTGATTTTAGGTCCAGAACTCTATCCACTATATTCAGCACTTATCCGTTGCATCCACGACTTTGATGATGATGATGATGATGATTCCCCTACTGATATTTTGTCCAGATGAATTGCTATGGCATGGAAATGATTCTTAATTCTTGGTGGTGTAGTCTAAGTACTGTAACATCCTACCAAGCTAGGAAGGTTTTGAGTATGTACTCATTGACAGACTATACATCTGTTGTCCTAGCTAATTTCACTGATGCTCAACACCAGATTTGTTGACTGCAGTGTGTTTGCTATCTTTGTGGTCTGCAGCAACTCCCAAAGAGTAACTTATAACTTCCTGAGCACTTGTGATCTTAATTAGTGGATGGAGTTCTTCAACTGTTGTAGTTATTATTGCCATAATTATTCTTGAAAGCAACAGTTTTATTTCATTTTTGTTTATTATGATTTTGTTTTAATTTCTTATCTTGATGGCATTCAGAGAAAAATAACCACTATGCAACAATTATTCTTTTATATATACTGCTTGTTGGACTATTGTAAAGGCATACAAGATAATTTACTATTATTATTTTGGTAAGTAAAGGAAAGTGTAGGGATGCAAGCTCATTTCATCTTTTGTAAACTCACTGAAAGCAAATTATGTTCAACTCAAATCCAATAGCAGACAGGATGATACTGATAATAATAAATCATCTTCTTAACTACACATAGTTTTTACTCCTTCTGGTTGGACTCTATATATTGAGGGCTTTTCATTCTATATCATTTATATTTCATGAGGCTTATAATAACATTACTAAAACCATTACATTTTTATTGGTAGATATTATAGCTGGCTTATCCTGAGTGACTTTTATCAGTAATGATACTCTGATTCTAATACATCTTTTGTTGAATTCCTAAGGATTTCTGGGAGTTTATATTTTTATGTTATTATTCGAAGAATATCCAGTTTCTAGTCCATAATTCTGATTATTTGATTGTGATTTTTCTAGGTAGCTACTAAATTTGTGCTGAATATGTACAATCTTCAATGATGTGTTTTCTTTGCAAAGATTGCTTGGAGTGTTAAGCCGAGGATCCTTAAGAATAAACTTTATGTAACTCCTGGTACCAATGATCTCATCTTACATTGTTTTTGTGGACCTTTGCATTTTGAAAACAATTCAGCTATTTTATCAACACATCGTTGCGTTCATGTTGCCAGATAAATTCATATGTATGTCATCCATGGAAAGCCTTTTTATTCCATGATTATATTTTAGCTATTTCATAGACTCCACTCAAGGATAAACTGTTAGATTCAGTAGGTTCAGTGGTATTTATCTAGTATCTGTTTAAAATATTGCTCTTATAAGGTGCTGTGTATTCAGATAAAAATGCTACTGAATAATAATGGTGATGATTATGATATTGATAACAGCTCTTTGAAGTTTGCAAAGCATTTCAAACATGTTATCTCTCAATCCTCATAACAACCGTACATGTGAGGTTATTTTACAGGTATGGAAACTGAGGCTAAGAATGGCTAAATGATTTCCTTAATCATACAACTGGTAAATATCTCAAGCAAGACTTGAATTCAGATCTTACTTACTTCTTCACCACCTAGCTACCCCAATTTAACCTGGGCATGATAAAAATCAGAATAGCTATCAGCATTCCTCCTTCATTTTGTTGAAGAATGTCCTTCTTTATCTGCTGTGGAGTGGTGGGTGCTATATTTTGTTAATATAGTATGAATTTTCCATGCTTTCTATTCTTATTCCTTCCCTCCTTCTCTTCCTGCTAAAATACAGAAACATTTTTTATTATTAATTAAAACATTAAATCTTAGACTGTTAATCCTGGTTGATATACCAAGATATATGTTTGGACAATTGGGCAGAAATTGAAATGAGGCAAATGGACAAAAAGATTTTTGGTTGTCATAACTGAATTGGAGCTATTCTCCTGTGTGCTACTGTCCTGGGAATGTGAGGTGATGAAGAGAAGAGACAGATTAGGCAAATGAAATCATGCAGTAACTCACTGGAAATATGTACCATGATGGTTTTGGAATTTTAAAGAGGTGATGGACTCCTTTTAGTAGCAGGAGCAAGAAATAAACAAAGGACCTCAAATAAAATCATGTCATGTAGCTTGTAATTAACTTCTTATATTTCTGTCATTTGTTACTAATATCAGAGATAGAAGGTCAAGCCTATATGAATTTCTTTAAATTGCCTTTTCAGAGGGGCTGTAGGGGATATAGAGACCAGCAGACTGATCTCATTGATGTGGAAACCTCTCTCTATTTCCCTGATCCTATACAATTTTTAGTCTTAGAGAGATTCCTAGGGCACTGAGAACATGCTTGAAGGTGTTGAGAAGGCATTATCATTAAATGGTGTCTGACATAAGACTCAACTCAGGTCTTCTTTCACTCTAAACCAAGCCATTTATCCATTCTGTCACACTGCCTTACTCATTTTTCAAAATTGTGCTAAAGTCTTTATTCTCTTTTATGTTAATAGCTCCAAAAGTGCAATTATACAGCTAAAAAAATCCTGGACTTTTTAAGTTCTTTTCCCTCCAGTTTATGAAGCATGAAAGTTACTTAGGGATGTGCCTGAAAGTAAAATAGAAGAGGTAATACATTTTCTATCTCCCATCCAACTTGCATTTGTTTAGGAGTATGTTTATTTCCATCTCTTTGTGTTTATTCTTTCCTTATCTAAAGAAAATCATTCTCTGGTGGATATTTAAATGACTCTTGGTGACCCTGGGAGCTTCAAAAGGCCAAGATTTCAAAGAGATGCCTGCAAGGGATGTGAGGCATAGTAGGTAGGCTATGGTGTCCCCTTAGCTATTCATATGCTGTGTATAGAGAATGAAATAAACATTGTTGAGTCTTTTTTGTGTGTGTTATTTTTCCTTTTTAAAACAATTGCTTACAGTCACAGCACTGTCACTTTCTTATTAATTGTACATTTGCTACCCATAAAGGATAGCAGAACATTTGCTTTGGCACATAGTCTCTGGGCACTGAGTTCCTAGAATCTTATTTAATGGATTAAGATAGCTTTAATATTTGGCAAGGCAGTGTATAGACTGAGGAGCCAGAAAAAAGAAGAAAGAAGAAAAAAAGAATGCCAAACGCTGTTTGTTTCATTGTTGTTGTTTTTTGTTGAAGAAAGCATGGACTTCTGGGTTTCAAGTTTTAAAAATTCTAATTTTTATTTTTTCCTCTTAATTATAGAAATTACATAACAATAGCTTAAAATTATACAGTGATTTTGATGCTATAAATCTCTTACTTCATATTATTTCATTTAAACACAACACTGTGCAGTAGTTTGTGCAATTATAATTAATGATGCTCAGTCATTCAGTCATGTCTGACTCTTCATGACCCTATTAACCATGGCATGCTAGAGCCTTCTATTTTCCACTATCTCTTGAAGTCTGTCCAAATTCATACTCATTATTTCCATCTCATCTTCTGCCTTCCTCTTTTCCTTTTCCCTTCAATCTTTTCACACATCAGGGTCTTTTTAAATGAGTCCCATCTTCTTATTATGTGGTCAAAGTATTTAGCCTTCAATATTTGACCTTCCAGTAAACATCAATTAATTTCTTTAAGTACTGACTGATTTGATCTCCTTGCTTTCCATGGGACGCTAAAACGTCTTCTCAAGCACCATAATTTGAAAGTGTCAATTTTCTGGCACTCAGCTTTCCTTGTTGTCCAACTCTAACAGCCATACACAACTGCTGGAAAAACCACAACTTTGAAGATAGGGAACTTTATTGTCAAGGTGATGTCTCACTTTTTAGTGTACTGTCCAGATTTGCCCTAATTTTTCTACCATGTAGTATATTTTGATCTCATGGTTGCAGTTGCTGTATGTAGTGATCTTTGAACCAAAGAATAGAATCTGACACAGCTTTCATTTCTTCTCCCTGTATTTGTCAGGAAGCAAAAAGACCAGTTGCCAAGATCTTAGTTGCCTTTTTTTTATATTAAGCATCAAGTCAGCTTTTATACTCTCCTCTTTCACCCTCAACAAGAGGTTTCTTAATTCCTCTTCACTTTCTGTCACCAGAGTGGTATTGTCTACATATGTGAGACTGTTTATATTTCTCTTGGCAACCTTAATTCTGGCTTTTGATTCATCTAGACTGCCATTTTGCATGATGTACTATGCATATAAGTTAAATAAATGTGGTGATAATAATACAGCATTGTCGTATTCCTTTTCCAAGCTTAAATCATTCATCTTTCCATGTTTAGTACTAACTCTTGCTTTTTGACCCAGATACAGGTTCCTTAGGAGATAAATGAAATACTTTGGTACTTTCATTTCTTTGAGGGCCTGCTACGTTTTGTTGTGATCTACACAAAGTCTTTACTGTAGTAAAGGAAGCAAAAGCATATGTTTTCCCCCCTGCTTTCTCCATAATTCAGTGAATGCTGGCAATTTGGTCTCTAATTCCTCTTCCTCTTTGAAAACTAGTCTACTCTTTTGGTAATTTTCAGTTGATATGTTACTGAAGCCTAGCTTACAGAATCTTAAGCATAATCTTGCTGGCATGTGGAATGAGTGAGATTGATAATTTGAGTATTCCATTGCATTGCCATTCTTCAGGATTAAGACATAAATTGATCTTTTCCAATCCAGTGGCAACAGTTGTGATTTCCAAATTTGAGGCAATATTGAGTACAACACTTTAACAGCATCACGTTTAAGGTTTTTAAATAGCTCAGCTGGAATTCTATTACCTCTACTACCTTTATTTTTAGCAATGCTTCCTAAGGCCCGATATCTGACTCTAGATCATTAACGATACCATCATGATTATTGGTGATATTAAGATATTTCTCATATAGTTCTTTCATGTATTTTTGTTACCTCTTCTTAATTAAGATCTTTAATAAATACTTGCCCTTCATAACCTCTCCCCACCCCTTTCAAGTCTTCCAACACTTTATATCCCCATAAGTATCCTGAGATCTGGTGACACAGGTCTCTTTGCTGGTGAAACTTCAGCTCTTGACTCTGGGCATTTTCACGGGTAGCTCTCCATACCTGGAATGCTCTTCCTCCTCATATCTGCTTCCTGGATTTTCCAAATTCCATCTTTTTTAGGAAGACTTTACCAACCTTCCTTAATTCTAGATCCTTCCTTCCATTGATTACTTCTTATGTATCATGTATAGTTTGTGGGTACATAATTATGCCTCCTATAAGCCTATGAGGTCCTTGAGATCAGGGACTATTTATTACCTTTGTATCCTTTATATTTACGTGAATACCTTGCACATAATAACCACTACACACACACACACACACACACACACATATAATTTATTGACTGATAGAATTAGATTGCAATGATATTGATGATACTATCTTGGGAGAAGCCTAGTCTATCAAGTAGTGTACTTATGGGGTAGGCTACTACTTTTTGCATAAAATCCTCCAATTGGAATGTAAAGCCCTTCCCAATAATGACCTTACCTTTATTTTGATCAACACCATTGGATAATGCAAAGATTGCTGGCTCTTGACTCAGAGGACATCCGTTGAAATCTCACCTCTAATACTGACTACCTGTTTGACTTTGGGCAAGACATTTAACTTTCATAGGCTTCAGTTTCTCTGTCTTCAAAGAATATGAAGAATAAATAGGACACTTGGGCATCTTCCCTCCCAAATATTTTCTCCCATTAGACTGGATTACTTATCTCAACCTTCATACTGGCAGGTAAGAGAGTTCCCATGCAGGGGTGTTCTTATTACAAAGTCACTCTTCGAGTACCAAATGTAAGTCTGGTGTAGGGGAACTAAATGTACACTGCTTACAACTATAGCCCTTGAGGCCCAATGCATGAAATTTTCACTTAAATCAGCAAAAATCATACCATTAGCTTTTAATAATAAAACATTTTCTAAAGAGAGCGAAAAGCCAGAATAATAACACAACAGTTCCAGCTATAAACCCAGGTCATATTCTTCCATCCTGCCCAGTATCTATGGTAACAAGTGGGTACAAAATCACAGAAATCTAGTAGGGTTGCACATGAGATGTGCCTGGGACAACTCTGAACTGAAAGCCCTGAATGTCCTTGGTTTCCTTTGAAATGGTCTGTAGCAAAAGTCACCTGCTAGACTAAGATGCTTCTCTGCTGGCTGCTCCATTTGAACTGATCCTTGATTGAACTTTAAGACAGTACTACATTCTTTTAACAAAAGCAGTTTCCCTAAACCTGGGATCTATAGAGCTGTTCAAGTCTTCTTTCTTGCCTAGGCTCTAAAGGGTTCCCCTTCTCAAGCTATAGGTAGAAGTAAAGGGCAAGGTAGATAAGCTTCCTCTTTCCAATGTCAGTTCTGTTAAGCATCAGAGGATGCTTCTTCCTCCAAAATACTCTGAGTAGCAAATCTTTTCCTCCAATTACCTCAACTTTTAGTAGCTGATAATAAGCCTGTCTTCTTCCAAGGTCTCCAAGCAGGTAACCCAGGGTTTACGCTCTCCTTTCAAATGTCAATTTACCTATTTATTTATGAGTCATATGGTCATCTCTACCTGGCAGAACTCACCTTTCTTTAAGCAGTAAACAGTCATCATCTTCTTTAGCCCTCTACTTAGCTGGGAACAAATGAACTTGCTTTTCTCCTTTCTCTTCTCTCTCTTCTTCCTCTCATTTCTTGGCTTCTGTCTTTGATGCTTCTGTATTTGGTTCTGTTTCTTTGGTTTTTGATTGATTTTATCTCAAAACATTGTCCTTGTATAAAGTGAGCAACTGCTCTCTTAGTAATAGACACCAAAAAATTATATTCTGTTGAGTGTGCCATTAATAGGCAATATGCAATTGTCCCATAGTTCCCCAAAAGTTCTACTTATTAATCTTTCCAAATATCACTCTAAAGTTCTCCTAATAGTCACGTGTAAATCAGCTTCTCAGAAACAAAATACTTCAGTCATCTTAATTTTTAATAAATTCATTTTTCCTCTAAAGATGCTTTCTTTCAGGCTTCCTCTGACCTGTCCTTGTTTCTGCCCCTTTTCTTCAGTAAAATTGTGCCCATATCTTAAAGGGGCAATATCTCACCTGAGATGGAGAATGTGATGTATAAAAAGTTTGAGAGATATATTTTCTGGAAAATCATTTTATTAATCATGATAGCAGATAATAAAAGGGGTAAGTGGCACTCTTGAATGCCAAAGATCTCTCATGGAATTCACACAATGCTTATATGCCCTTGGAAGAGTGGGTGTTGCAGTGGGTGGAAATAAATTCTGATTGGTTAAGCATTAATGAGAGGGGCAGCTAGGTGGCAAAATGAATAGAGTACCAGCCCTGGAGTCAGGAGGACCTGAGTTCAAATCCAGTCTCCCACACTTAACACTAGCTTTGTGACCTTGGGCAAGTCACTTAACCACAATTGCTCTGTCTTCCTGACTCCAAAAAGTAAAAACAACAACAACAAAATAAAACATAGAAAAGAATTAACAAGAGAAGAACTACAGAGGTTGAAAGCAGATTGAAGCAAACTACTTGCACTCTCTTTTGTATTTTGTTTTGTCTCTTTTTTTCTCATTGTTCACTCCATTGGTTATAAATGTTCTTTACAACTTGACTAATGCTTAATATGAAGGTATTTGTAAAACTTGCATTTGAGTGCATGTGTAATAGTAATCAATTTGTTGTATATTTAGGGCTAAGTAGATCAGATACTTAGGGCTAAGTAGAACCTGGTAACTTATGGCTAAGTATAGAACTCTGTCCATTGGTGAAAATATGTGAACTCCCCTGTTGACTTGGGAGAAGGCTATTGGCTGAGACACTCCCTGTTGACTTGGGAGAAGGCCAGTGCTTATAAGGAAGAATTTTAGAGAGACAAGACAGATTTTGGATTTGGCTCCTCAGTGAAGCTGACTGAAGACATGAACAGGATGGGACTTTGTTTGTTTGTGGCCCGGCTGATCCTTGAGTTCCAGGAAAGAGAAGTCCTGAAGGGTTTAAGGTGTGTTGAATCCTGTGAACTTCAGTGTGTGCCAGGGATTGCCCTGAGGACTGGACAAGGACCTGGGAACTGTTCATCTCT
>JAQQSW010013796.1:0-12238 GCA_028646575.1 Pseudocheirus occidentalis
GTGCTGACTTTTTCCCCTGAACTAGGTAAATGATATGTTTGTTTGATTAAAGAAAGATTGTTAACCCATTTTGAGTTGCTTTCCTTTAGTAAAGCAGATCTGAGAACCTGTGCTAGCAGCTACCCTGGGTATGCTAGGGTGCTTGCTAATACAGTTAGTTCCCCCCAAACAATCTGATAAGGGGGATTTCCATTTGTTTGAAGCCATCTGTGAAGCAAGCCCCCTGGAATCTGGATCAGAAGACAGACAATTCTTTACTGGGACTCAGAGGATCAGACTCTTGTTGGTGGACCACGCTGTGGCCAGAAGTCCTGTTTATATCTCCTCTCCCTCCTCCTCTCCTTCACCTTTTTCCAAAGGCCTTCCTTTAGAAGGTAGCATGATACAAAGAGAGGAATTCTTCCCTCCCCTAAGATCATTATGGCCAAAGCATATAGTGAACTACATGCATTTACCCTGGGCAGGGTAGGAAGTTGGGGAGAAGCTGAAAGAAGAGTTCCTCTGCCTCATGCGTCATCCCCTCCCAAGTTACTACCTTATCAACTAACTACTCTTTCCCTCAGGATTTTTGGGGTATCCTCAGGAGTTATGGTTTCTACCATTATTAAAAATGAGCTGCCATGTGTTATGCTCCCCTCAATATTGATTAACCAGCTGCTATACTTTTACTGCTTTTTATACTTTTTACTTTTTGCTATAGTGTTTACAGAAGGATACTCCCAGAGAAAGTAGAGCAAGGACAAAAGTCACACAAATATCCTCCCAAAAAAACTAAAAGCACACTCTTCTCTCTTTATATATTTAGTCTCTGGAGATAGAAGTTTCAAACCTAAAACACAAAGTAGTGAGTTACTGTAATGGTAATGTAAATGGGAAGATCTTTCCCATCAATTAATAGACCCAGGTGACCTGCTTCAATCTCATGGAAGCCTAAGTCACATGAGTCTGGGGTGGGAGTAGCTTGCTGAATGGGTGGAGCAGAAAGTGTGGAGCAGAGCCCAGAGGAAGGTGGTTACAGTATTTAGAGCAGAGGGAGAGAGAGGAAGCAGGCAGCAAGCTGTGAGTGTTCTTTTGGAGGAAGTCCCTAGCAGGGAGAAAGCTTGGGGATGGCAGTGCCCTCTGCATTGTTATTGTATATAGATTTCTTTGTATCTATCATGGATTTGGCTTTCTGGTGTTGGGAATTAGGCTTTTTTGTGTTTGAATAAATGTTTTGATTGTGTCTTCCCTGTGGAGAATCTGTTATATTTTGTGAATCAACAAAAACATGCAAGCATATCCATAGCTGCCACATGCACTGTGGAGATTGCATTGCCGCTACAGGTACTTGTGTAGATAATGCATATGGTCTAGAGGTACAGCCTGACCCAAGGAATCCTCTTCTTCATTCTAGAAGTCCCACAAAGTTCCCTTCTAAGGTATGGTATAGCTAGTTCCTTTCAGAACAGTGTTTTGGTTAATGGGTTAAATCTACTGCCATGCCAGGTCATTTGTGAGCTAAGCTGGTTCTCCACCATTTTTGGCTTTTGCTGCCAGAGGCTCCAGGACTCCAGGTGTCAGTGGGATCTCAGATGATTTTGATGAAATCTCCAGGTCTCACTGGTGGCCTGAGTGTGCCCATCTAAGATACAGATTCACCTAAGATCAGGAAATAGAAGACAAAACAGAAACAAGGATACTCTGCATTATTCATAGACTAATGATAGCCAATCCTTTCTGGAGCAAAAACAGCCAAAGAAGAGAATCAGATAAGGTCATGCACTTTAACCTTCTGTGTGCCCTTCTGAAGCCCCCTGCTTCAACCAATTAGAAAACTCTTCATTACCACAATAGCAGGCCTGTCAGAAGACAAGTCCCTAAAGCTCCATGTTCAGCACTGGCAAGAGGCAAAAAATCTGGAAAATGTTCTATATAACTCACCAAGAAGTTCCTATCTGGGCATTTAATACAAAGTCTAAAATTAAGGGAATATTCATGATTTTAGTTTGAGTCTAGGTTTTATTACAATATAATCTTACAGAGATTCCTGAAGCACTAATAGTTTGGGACTTGCCCAGGGCCACATAGCCAGCGTGCATCAGAATGAGGATTTAAACCCAGAGCTTCCTGGTTCTAAAGGCAACACTATGCCAAGCTTTCTTTTTTGAGGGGGGGGGAGAGCGTGAAGCAGAACAAGATGGGAGGGGGGAGAGAGGAAAGGAGGGAGGGAGGGAGGGAGAGAGGAAGAGAGGGAGAGAGGAAGAGAGAGGGAGAGAGGGAGAGAAGAAGAGAGAGAGAGAGAGAGAGAGAGAGAGAGAGAGAGAGAGAGAGAGAGAGAGAGAGAGAGGAGAACATGGGAAATAGAGAGACAAAGACAGATAGACAGAAAGTTACCCTGGGAATGTTCTGAATCCCAGAGTTTATGGATGACTTTTCACCAATGTGTCTTGCACAGATAAAAATATCTATCAAGAACCAAGAATCCACTTTGTCCCATTCATGCATAAAAAAGCTATAAAGGTTCTGTAGACAAAGGAAGAAACCTGCCAATTGACTAAGAATAATAGATCATAGTTGTTGTTCAGTCATTTCAGTCATGTTTGATTCTTTGTGACTATATTTGGGGTCTTCTTGGCAATGATACTGAAGTGGTCTGCAATTTTTCTTCTCCAGCTCATTTTACAGAAGAAGAACTGAGGCAAACAGGGTTAAGTGACTTACCCAGGGTCACATAAGCTAATAAGTATCTGACTTGCCCAGGGTCACACAGCTAGTAAGTGTCTGAGGTCAGATTTGAACTTGGGTCTTCCTGACTCTGTGCTCAGTGCTCTATCCACTAAGCCACCCAGCCACAGACACTTTAGTAGACCATACATGTTTCAAATTTGTCTACGAGGTATTTATTGTTTTATTTAAGCTAATAGCTATTCCATGACAGCTTGTTTCCTAAACCTCTTCTCTTCAGGACAGATATACCCTAGTGGGTCTGGGATACTGCCTTCTAGATTTTTAAACCTTACACTTATTTTTCTTCTATTTTTCCACTAAGTAAACCTTTTCCCTACCACTACATCCCATTCATCTTCAGGTTTCACACAGTATTAATATTGTATATTATAACTATGTTCATGTCTTACCCCTACTAGAATGAATGTAAGCTCTTAAAGGTGGGATGTCTTACCTCAGCTTTGTGTCTCTCTCAGGTTCTGGCAATATATTCTGAATATAGTGGTGCTTAGTAAATTCTTGCTGCTATTGTACAATGCCCCAGATCTCCTATAGTATTGTCCTTACTCCCTTCTCCTTGAGGAGAAGTTATGTTACTGCTTGTAAGGGTGCCTAATCTCCCAAATCACCTAGAACAGGAGAATGACAGAATAGGAAAAGACTTTAGTAAATATCTAAGACATCGACTTCATTTTACAGAGAATGAACCCAAGATGCAGAAAGGGGAAATGATCAGTTCTTGCTTAAAACATTCCTTCCATTTGTTTGGATTTTTTTTTCCTTTCTCCTTTATCTCTCCTTCCTTTCCATCACCTGTGCCTGAAAGAAACTTGTATGGACATGGTTCTTCCGTTGTTCATGGACCAGCTGGTGATTTCCTTTGGTGCCCCTAAGCTACCACTATGACACCGCCTTTGATCTACCTTCTCTCCAGCTTATGCTGTGCTGAGCCAAAGAAGAGCACTGATCAGAGATTCCGCTGTTGATTCTACATATGGTGCCATATGGGTTTGTTCTCCCTGTAGTTTGTCCCTGTTGGCTCTCCATAGCCTCAGGCTCTGTGTGCTTATCATCCCTTTATCAATGTCAGTCTATATTACATGTTTTAGTGGGAACAGACTCGGGGTGTCTGTTTGGCCAGATTTGTAACAGAAATATTTGACTTTTTTTATAAGAAATGTTCCCTGTCTCAAGAAACACTCAAAAGAACTCAAAAAGGAGTATATTCTTTCTTTTAACATCCAATGAAGTGTAGGAATCCGCAGGCAAGAGAATTGGGACTGCTTTTGATAATCAAGAAAGGTAAAATTTATGGAAAGGAAAGGTGCTTTTTTTCTAGGAAATTAATAAACTGTGATAGACTAAAGAATTTTGAGCCCAGTAACCAACCTGTTCATCATGGACAATCATACCTGTGCCACTGTATGGAAGATTAGCTTTAGCCATGTTTTCTCAATAGTCCAAAAAAGTCTGTATATGTATGTGAGCTTGTGTATATGTATGTATATGTGTCTGTGGGTGTGGGTGCATGGATGTGTGGGTATGTGCATGCACACGTGTGTGTGTGTGTGTGTGTGTTAAGGGAGGTGGCCAGAGGGAAGGGGTTTCAAAAGAGAATAAACTATTGCATTGAGACTGGGCAATAGATTTTTCATGATTAAATCTAGATCAGGCTATAATCTTTATGCAAAACTCTGAGTTCATTCATCCTCAGAAATGAAAGATGTCCACGTGCTAATTAATGACTAACAAAGAGTAGAGACAGTATGGTGCAGTGGGAAAAGTACTGAATTTGAAGTCAGAGGATCTGAGTTCTGATCCCAGTTCTGCCACTTACCACTTGTCTCCGGGACTCAGTTTCCCCATCCATAAAATGAGGGGCTGAATTAGATGACCTTTAAGATTCATTTCAGTGTTAAATCTCTGAACCTTTGAGCTTATAAGATCACTGAAACAGTTTATAGGCTTAATTCCACCCCTCTCCACACCCATTCCAGACATTTCTGCTCATCTATTAGCCACTGACCATGAAGTGGCTCAGTGGATAGAACACTGGGCCTCAAGTCAGGAAGAACTGAGTTCAAATTTCAGCCTCAGATACTTATTAGCTGTGTACCCTGGGACAAGTCACTTAATATTTGTCTGCCTCGGTTTCCTCAATTGTAAAATGGGAAAAATATTATCTCGTAAGGTCATTTTGAGGATCAAATGAGGTAATATTTGTAAAACAGTACAATGCCTGACACATAGCAGACACTTCATAAATGCTTATTCCCTCCTTTCCCTCTTCCCCCATTATGTCCCATATGGAGCTCTTCTTTCTAAATCCAGGCTGAACATGTCCCCATACAGCACCCTCTCTATACCTTCATTTTCATTTACCAACTTCCAGGACACAATCCCACTTTCTTCAATAACTTCAGAAAATACTCCATGGTTGTCCTCTTGATATCATCCCCTACCATAATCCTTAGTTACTTCAATATCCACAGTGAAAACTAATCTAATTAATGCCTTTGGTCTCAAGGTTCCCTGACCTTCTCAACTCCAAAAACCTTCACCTCCACTGCTCTTTAGTCATACATGAGTACAACCATCCTTTGGACCTCCACTGCCAAGATTTCAACATCTTAAATTATTTTCTACCTCAAAATGTAATCTTAAATTCCACCTTTCCAACTCTCTTGCTCTTACTAAGACTTTCTGTCTAAACTCAAGTCTCCAAACCACACTTTCTATACCAGTCTTCTTCTGGCTTCACTTGTCTCCCTATCTAGCCCAGGCTCTAAAGTTAGGTGTTTTAATGATACTTTTAGCTACAGTCTCAGAATCCCCTTTCCTCTGGACCTCTGGATTTGACCCCCACCATGATTACTGTCATCCTCTACTTCCTTCACTCTAGCCTTCATTGTTTCTGAAGAAAGACATAAAACCCTGCTAAGTGAGTCTACAACAATTTTCATGCTACCTAAGATCAGAGACTATACTACTGCTCAGCAGTTCTTGTAGCTGTCTCCTTAATTTTTTCATCTCATTGTCATATTTCTAGTCCTGGTGCCCATCAAATTTCCATATTATCTCTTTCTTTTCAACAACAAACTTCTCAGATTTTCTTCAGAAGTTCTTCAGACTTCTCACTGTTTCCATTTCCTCACCACCCACATTCTCTTTATCTTATAATCTGGACACTGCTTTATTAATATTGTTCTCTCAAAGGTCACCAATGATTTTCTAATGGCAACATCCAATCAAAGCTTTTTCTCAATCTTTTTCATCCTTGACATTATTACTGTGTTTGATGTTTTGGGGCATCCTTTACTGTTTGGATATACTACTTTCCTGATAATAAATTCTCTTGTTTCTCCTCCTACTCTCTGATTCTTCCTCCTCTAACTCTGTGGGGTCTTCTCTTCATTCTGTTACCACATATGGACCTTCCCCAAGATTATAGTCTTGGTCCTCTCTTTTTCTTTCTTTATATTCCCAATTTCTTCTTGCATAATCTAATTACTTCAGTTATCATCTTTTCCATAAATGGCTGTGCGGTAAGAGCAATATGTATTAAAGCCCTGCTACATAACCTAGCTATTTTCTTCCTAAATTCATGCCATATAAGTTGGGTTAGTTTTCCTCCCACCCACCCCCCAAAAAAGGGACTGAAGATATCCTGAGATTTTATTGGTCCAGAAGTTTAAAGCTTAACCCATTGATGAAGCCCTGGTCACCTAGAGCATAATAAGGTTGGCCCAAAAAGAGTTAGTGACCCACAGATTTGGTAGATGTCCTAATGCCATGTGAGTTACCACACATATCCAACCTAAAATACCAACTGATTAAGAACATTTTGGTATAGAGTCAAGGAGGACTGTGTCTACCTGGACCATGGTTAAGTTAACTGTCAACTGTTATTTTAATTGAACCTGAACAACTAGACTGAGTCAGGTCCAATTTGCTGAGCTATGTTTTCATGTTTATTTTAATGTTTTGCTTTTTTGGAGGGCAGTTGGGGTTAAATGACTTTTCCAAGGTCACACGGCCAGTTTTTGTGTTAAGTGTCTGAGGCCAAATTTGAACTCAGGTCCTCCTGACTTGAGGTATTCACTATTCACTGTGCCACCTAGCCGCCTCTCTGAGCTATGTTTTCATGCCCAGCCCTCTCCTCCCACACACAAGCTTCATTTCTGTAATTCCAGCTGCCTCCTACATCTTTCCTATCTCACTGGCAGTTCAAACTTAAAATGTCCATTCATTTATGAAGTACATTTCTTGTTGAAAAGAGTTTATTCTTGCCATTATATTTGAAAACCTACTAAGCAAAATATATAGCCCACTTTCTAAAGACAGTTTCTGAGTATATTTTTACAAGGAATCAAAATAGTCTATCTGAGATAATTTCTTCCTGATTTAACCATTTTGAAGAGCAATCTGGAATTATGCCCCCAAAGAGTTATACCCTTTGATCCAGCAATATCACTACTAGATCTGTTTCCAAAGATGATTAAGGGAAAAGGAAAAGAGCTTATATGTTGTTTATAGAAGCTTCCTTTGTGGTTGCAAAGAACTGAAAATTGCAGAGATGCCCAGCAATTGGAGTATGGCTGAACAAATCGTGGCATATAATTGTGATTATACTATTGCGTATAGTACTCCATATACTATACACAATAGTATAGTGCTCCATATACTATATGAAAGAAGAAATAATGAATTCAATTATTTTAGAACAACATGGAAAGACTTTCTCACAATAATGAAGAATAAAATAAGCAGAAGCAAGAGTACATTGTATACAATAACAGCAATATTATTTTAAGAACAACTTTGAGTGAATAAGTTATTTTATCTATTATTAATACCTAAATTAACTATAAAGGACATATGAAGAAAGATACTATTTGTATCCAGAGAAAGAACTGATACGTAGAAGTACACATAGAATAAATTTACATATATGTATATGTATGTATGTGTGTGTGTAATGGTAGCTATCTCTAGGATGAAGGAAAGAAAAAAAGAAAACATCACATGACAATTTTGTTGTCTAATTAAAAGGAATAGCAAGTTGTGTATAGTACATTTTCAGTTTCATTAACAATCATCTTTTCATTGTACTTTGTACTGTATATTATGGAAATGCTTGTTTTATTCCATAAATTAAAAAGAAATTTTTTAGAAATTTTTAAAAATTTTACAAGCAAAAAAAAACATGAAAGTTTGGCAAGACAGCAAAATTCATTTTGCCTTGTGGTAAAGGAACTATTATATAGACCCTGAAGTCATATAAAGATGACTGACAGCATTGTTAGACCTGCAGTGGCCCCTCCATGAGTATTTGGTGGTTGACTGATGGACAGTGGTGTGATTTGGAAAGTCACAGAGGAAGTAGAGAAGGAATAAGATAAAAAAAAACTTTTAAAACTATAATCAAAGAAAGGCTAATATCATTCTGTGGAGATGCTCAGCTGTGACAAGATGAAAAAACATACCCAGAGTCCTATTCCTCTGAGAGGCCAATGACACATATTTGTTATCTGAATATTACTGGATGGAGGGAGGTACTATTCAATTACAACCAAGGGATTTCATGTAAACTACGGTTGGAATTTTTGGTTAAGGTTGGAAAATTTTACAAGAAAATTGGTATGAAAACATTTTATAAAGAAAAAAAAGCTAGAGAATGTAGAAACTGGATCTTTGGTGTGTCTTGTGCAGCCACCCAACACCTATTGTTGTTCATCCTGTTCTTGAAGAGGACCAATGACATCATGAAGGGATGCCTTGACATCTTGTTCATGTACAAAGTTGATAACCTCACTCTCTCCTCCAGAGTCACTGAAGTCCAGTGGCAAGACAAAATTCAAGTTGACTGCCAAGGATGAGTGGATGACCTTGACCCTTCTAATTTAAGTTCTTTTCCTGGGCTCAGTGCATGTGAGGCAATGCCCATTCAGTGACTAGGGACCAGATAATAACTGAGAAAAAACATAGCCTAATCTGCCACCACAAAAATGTCAGTCTGGGAGGGGGAAAACCTCAAAGTTTCTGGGCAGAAAACAAGTTAAGATCCCTGACAAAATAAGACAAAATCTTAACTATCAGGACCTAGGGAACCAAGGGATAGAATTCAAGTCAGCAATGGGAAGGTGTGTGCAGCTTATGTCTTGGCTTTTAAACAGTCCAGGACTTAGCCAAGGAGCACCCAAGACCTTCAGAGAAACAAGAATACTAAGAAACACAAGTATCTGACTGACTGATGTCCCAAAGGTTCAGCAACCAGAGACACATAAATCAACACCTGCAGAAATACTAAGAAGAACTTCCAAATCACCACAGCCTCCTTCCCTGTTAAAATCCTTTAAGACCCAGACTTCAAGACCCAAAGGGCAGCTCCTCCATGAAGTTTTCTGATCCTCACATACCCAGACAGAGATAAATACTCCCCCTTCTAACTCCTGCAGCCCCTAGTTTAAACATATAATCAATCCATTCTCAAGAATGTTTAAAGTACCTACTATGTGCTGGTGTAAGCAGCAAGTGTGACACAGAAGATTAATAGCCAGGCTGAGTCAGAAAGACCAAGTTCAAGACCTACCTCCAATATATTGGATGTGTGGCACAGGGCAATTGACCCAAACTCTCGACGTCCACTAATTGCAGAATAAGTGTTGACCTGCATTCATAGACAGAATTTCCTCATCAGGAACTCCCTATACCAATGAAATGATAGATTTATACTTCTAATCTAGTAGGTGTTGTGCTCGACACTGGGGAGACAAAGTGAAAAATGAACCCATCACTGCCTTCAAGGCACATTTTTTTTCTATGAAGATTACTATGTTTATTATTTAGTTGTAATGTATAATCACTCCCCAGGTGTTTTGGGTTGGGGAGAGTAGTGAAGGAAGATGATTCCCCTAAACGCCAGAAAATATAACTACATAATTCTTGGTAGAATGTGAAATTTTGTATTTCCATTTACAAAACCTTGTTGTTGTTCAGTCATTCAATCGTGTCCAACTCTGTGACCCTGTGGACCATAGCATGCCAGTACTGTCCATGGAGTTTTCTTGGCAAAGATACTGGAGTGCTTTGCCATTTCCTTCCCTAGTGGATTAAGGCAAACAGAGGTTAAATGACTTGCCCAGGGTCATACAATTAGTAAGTGTCTGATTCAAGGCACATTCTATTGGAGGAGATAATGTGTACCAAAATAAACATATACAAAAATAAATGCCAGGCCAAATTTATTCTGCTCTGTTAGACCTATAAATGTACATGTCTCCTCACTAATCACCTCTATATCCACACAAACACAGTATCTTGTACATGCTAGCACCCAATAATTTTTTATCAAATTAATAGTGAATACAGATACTTTATGCCACCTAATATTTGTCTCCCTATGGGCTCCACAAAAGAAGGACTAGGTGATTATCCTTGTCATTTGGTTACATGAGCTGAGGAGACTTTGATCTGTTCCTCTTTTGAATCTCATGTTTCTTGCTCTTCCCCTGCCCTGTTTCCTCCATCACTCAGACAGCAACTTAGTCAGGTTTTTCTCAAGCTGCTCCAGAAAGTTGGTTTTGTCCTTGTCAAAATGTACTTGCTACTGACATTTTGTTCCCACAAGATAGATCTCAAAGAGATTTAGCATCCTGCCAATGAGTCAGTAGCTATCTCCACACTTCCCACCCAGTCTGGCAAGAATGCACAGTAGCCCATCTCCTCCATTCTCCCCACTAGCGTACCACATACCCCCTTCAGCAGGAGCACTACCTTTTTTCCCCATGACTCTACTTTCTTCAATAAGCTTATTCCAATAGCCTATTTTCCTTTTTCTCCCAGGCTTATCTATCCTGATTCCTTGGAATCTACTCCAATAAGGATAAGAACTGGATCTGTGATTTTACTAGTAGAGAGAACTCTCTAATGAGGAAATTCCCACTATCAAAGGAGGTTGGCACATTCTCTGTAAACTAGAGTCAGAGAGTTGCCTAGAGCCCCTAGACTTGCCCAGACTTATATAGTCAGTATGTGTTTGAGGCAAGACTTGTACACAGGTCTTCCTACCCAGAAGGTGGCAAGACTGGCACTTTGTTCACTACATGGAACTCTCTGTTGCTCCAATATCATCTGTGAATCCTGTTCTTTTTTCCTTCTGTTTCCAATAAAGATTTGTATTTAAAGAACCCTCAGGAGAAGGACTGCTTTCCACTCTCATATTTGTCCTACATTGCCAGAATGATTCCTAATTTTACCCTGAGATGAACTTGGAGCTCCTTCACCCTCTGTGGGCCTCCACAGTAATAGACTATAACAAGGAAAAATTTGAAACATGGTCTTCCTAGGCTCCCCTAAATGAAGGACAGGAATTTGTTCTATATGCTAATTATGAAATTCTGTTCCTGTTCTCCTCCTGCCAGATGAGCTAGTATATTTGTAGATTTAATAAATGACTTCACTGACAAAGTTGGTTTGTTGTTTTTTTTAAGGGAGCAAGCTATTCTATTATTAAGGCTTGGATAAAAGGAGTGTTATATACCTCTATCTCAATAATTATAGAGGGTCAGACCTTTGGAATCAGTTAGAGGTATGCTGTTGTTCAGTTGTGTCAAACTCTGTGGGATCGTATGGACTTTGATTTTCTTGACAAAGATGCTGGAATGATTTGCCATTTCCTTCTCTAGGATGTTCCCATTTTGTAGATGAGAAACTGAGGCAAATAGAGGTTAAATGACTTGCCCAAGGTCACATAGCTAGTAAGTGTGAGGCCAGATTTGAGCTGAGATCTTCCTGACTCCAGGCCTGGTACTCTATCCAGTGCATCATCTAGCTGCTTCTATTAGAAGTATGAGCTAGGTACCAAAAATAAAAGGCTTAAGCATCTCTACTGAATCCATCAAGCAGTGGCATAAACTATATGTGAAAAATGAATGAAAGGAATTAAATATGTTTGAGTCACTGGATAAAAACAAATTATATTAGGCAGGAAATATCTTATGGTTATTTGAAAGAGTTAGTTACATCCTATGGGGCTTGCATAAAAACACAAGCCAGTCTGGAATTTAGTGATTTCATAGCAGATCAGACTAGTTGTAGAGCAATTTCAGACAAGTACTTGAGAAAGAATAATTTCGGGAGAGAAAGTCATCTCTATTTCTTCCTGTTTGCCCCCCATGACTGGAAAAAGATCTTGCAAACTTTGAAAGGTCCAGATGACTTGAATTTGACACTGGCAATAATCAAGTTCTAAGACTGTCCGCAGTGGAGCAGTGACTAGCAAAAGCATCAGCATCAGGAGGGAGCCAAGGACAGATTAAATACATGCCTGAAAGACAGCTTCAGGAATCTATAAAGGCCCCTACCCTTGGTGCCCAGCAGGGAACTACCCATTCCTGAGGAGAATAAGGATTCCATCAAAAAAGAACAAGATTTCTATCCAATGAGGACCTGTGAGTTGTCTTTTATCTAAGCTTCAGCCTGTTTTCCCCAGGGACTCTACATATACTTGTGAGAGAGTATGTCCTAGATT
>JAQQSW010013797.1:0-12238 GCA_028646575.1 Pseudocheirus occidentalis
GGTCTCCAGGTAGCCTCCAGCAACTTCCCACCCTTAATCACTCATTACTGGAGTCTGACCTCATCTTGACTCCTGAAGACCCTCCCTACTGGAGTCTGACCTCATCTGACTCCTCCTAAAGACCCTCCCCAATCTCCTCCTCTGGACCACCCCTAGATTCCTCCCACAACCTTTCTGTATATAGAATCCCATCTTCCCTTCATGTGGTGTGAGAGCGCCATGGGATAGCTTAGCACAGACTTTGCTCTGTGAGAGCACCATAGAATTCCCTAGCACACAGACTTGCTCTGTGAGAGCCCCGTGAAATGGCCTAGCACCCCTCGTGGCAAACTTGAACTTTAAATAAACTTTACTTTTTCTTTGGCTGAGAAGACTTGAGTGGAATTCTTTCTGCAGGACCCGGCATGTTGGTATTTTGGGGTCTCAGGCAGCCCTAACCCTCTTTGGGCACCCTCTTCAATAGGACCATAGATTTCAACCTGAAAGGGGCCTTTGAAACCAGCTAATCTAATCCCCTCATTTTCTAGGTGAGGAGGTTGAGGACCAGAGAGGTTAAGTGAATTTGTGCTATAATAAAGGTAGGATTTGAACTCAGGTCCTGTGACTCTACATTCAACACTTTTTCTACAGCACCATTCTGTTTCTTAGTATCTTTGGTCTTAGAATTCCTAAATCCTTTATTGCTCATACCTTAATGGCTTTAAAAGCATTGTCCTTCCCAGAATCCCAGAAACATAAGAAAGGACAGCAGGAGAGTTAGTATTTTATCCAAGATTGCTATGAATCAATAGCCCCTCCCCTGCCTTCCTGCCTGAATCCCCAAAGTCCAGCAGCCACTCCCAAGTTTTACCTTTTTTCAACTAAAACCTGGGAATTATTTGTAGTAATCAAAGAACTTGGTGTAAAATATACCAAAGAGTCGCTATGCTCCAGTAAAAATTACAGTTGAAACTAATGTCTCTTAGGAAAGGTGGTGTGCATAGGGGAATCTCCAATCTCTTCCTCACCTGTAGTGGGTGTTATTGGCAGGCTCTTGCCATGGGAGGATGTAGCCCCCACGGATATGCAGATTGATGTGGTCAAGGGGGGCTGGCAGGTCCTTCCACTCTCCCCTCACTCCTATGTCTGATCCCTGCGCCAAGAGACAGGTGGAGGTAATGAGAGACAATATTTGCTTAAGGTATTTCCCTTTAGCTGAGTAATAACATGGCAGAATAAAACAGTTTAATGCCCTCCTGTTCATTTTAATGGGCTTTATTCATAGCTACCCATACCCACATAGAGGCTCTGCTACACCGTGAACCAGTACACTCCCACCTGGGAGATCTGACCTTTGGTACTTGCCTTTCTCCAGTCTCAACCTCAACTCCTCCACTGTCCCATCTCCACTGAATCTGCCTACCACCATAAGTGAAACTACAACCATTCACTTAACTGAAAACTAAAGGCAGGGTCAGAGAAGAGTGACTACCTAACCCGGACTTCCCAGTCAGCTGTTTCACAGTTTTCCTCATCATCAATAGACCTCTTACACATCTTTAAGCTTAAAGAGACTACATCTCCTCTACCAACTCCTATTTCTCAGCTCTTATGCCTGGATCTTTGCTGTTGTACTTTCTGGAGAAGAAGAAAATAAAAAACAAATCTAGGCCATTGAAAATTCATTTGACCCAACTTAACTGGGCCACAGCTCAGCAGTGTTTGGGACTATGGTGATCAACATCGCAGTCTAATTTGGCCAGACCGTGGAGTAAATTGTGGAGAATATGCAGAAAGTAAGTTGGGACCAAAGTATAAATAAAAGGCCTTGAATGGCAAGCTATTCCAGACACAATTGGGAAAGTTTCTAGTTTGACTGTAGCATAATCATAAATATACACTATGACAATTCTGGAAGAAAGATTTACAAGGAGAGAGACTAGGGGCAGGAAAACAAATTAGAAAACTCTTGCAATGGACCCGCTCTAACCTAACAATAGTCTACACTCCTATGGTAGCAGTGGGAACAGAGGAAAGAGGACAGATTTCAAAGACAAAGCAGATAACTATACAGGACTTGGGAGTTCTTGGTGGGGGGGTAAGGGAGATGCAATTATCAAAGATGACTTCAAGATTTCAAGTCTAGCTTATTTGGAGAATATAGCAGCGTCCTTAATAGAAAGAGAAAATTTGGAGAAGGGAGAGTTAGAGTGAAAGATGTGGTTTCTGTCATGGTCACATTTGCTGTTGCTGATGTCAAAGAAATTTCATAGTGATTGTGATCAGAGCTACAGATAGAAATTCAGAAATTGCTCGCTTATATATGATGACTCACATAAAAATGAGTAAGTCACTGAACACATATGGAAAGAAGTAGTTGTGGAAAGAACCTTGGAAACCTCCTCTGGTTTGGTATTCAGAGGAGGAAGAAAGGTCGTTAATAAAGACAGAAACAGATAAATCAGAATGGTAGTTGGTGTGTGAGAAAACAACGCAACATAAGAAAGCCAAGCAGAAGAGACAACCAAGAAGGATTTTATGCAACAGAGAAGGTAAGTGACTGCAAAAACTAAGAAAGAGTCCTGGATTTGGCAATTAGAAGATCAATAACTTTCAGACCTCCTGTAGAGAGGAAATTGCCATTTTGATTTCAAGTCAAAATTACTGACTTGACAAATACCATTATCAAGCTTCATTCCACTCTCTGAGGAAGAGAGATACTTCATCTTTTCAAGAACGAAGATCTGTATTAGAGGGGTGGCTAGGTAGTGCAGTGAATAGAGCACCGGCCCCTGGAATCAGGAGGACCTGAGTTCAAATCCGGCCTCAGACACTTAGCACAAAAAGTAGCCGTGTGACCTTGGGCAAGTCACTTAACTCCAACTGCCCTCCAAAAAAAAAAACAACAAAAAAAAAAAAGAAAAAGAAAAGATCTGTATTAGAGATTCCATCTGTGCTCTAGAATCTGAAGGGACTTACCTCAACACTTACCATTCTCCAACATCATCAATAACTCTTTGTTGTCTCTTTCCTATCTCTGAGCTTAAAGAAAACTTATCTTGACCATGTTCAATTCCTGTAGCTATTGTCTTATTTGTTTCTCTTTATCTTTTCATGGTAATACTTATAATTTTAATACGGATTGTCTCCATTTCCTTAATGTAGCTTCCATCATTATCATTGCACAGAAATTACACACCCAGAGAAGAAAAAAATTGTTGCTCCATTTACCCTTAGGTTCCCTTAAAAGAAGCTGGCTACTGGAGAGTAATCCTAGTTGCAGAACAAGATAGTGGAGTCACACACAAATATTCTGACTAAAGACAGGTGCATTCTAGCAAGAAAGGAGTGATTGTTATTGTTAGGTCATTCAGTCCTAGCCAACTCTTCTGGGTTTTCTTGGCAAAGATACTGGATTGGTTTGTCCTTCCCTTTTCCAATGTGTCCCCATTTGACAGAGAGGGAACAGAGGCAAAGAGGAATTAAATGACTTGCCCACAGTCATACAGCTGGTGTGTGTCTGAGCCCAAGTTTGAACTCAGGTCTTTCAGACTTCACACCCAGTACTCTATCCACTAAGCCATCTAGCTGCCCAAGAGAGGGATAGTGAGTAGTTAAAATGACTACAATTCTGAACTGAGTGAGGGCTTAAGGTAAGGAGAGAAAAGAGGGGAAGACTAGGGGGAAGAACTAGGTAGAAGTCACAGGAAGTCAGTTCAATGGAAGGTAGGATTTTCTGGCAATTAGAAATGCACATATTAACTCAATTGGGTGAACTTAGGAGGTAACAAGTTCATAGTCATTAAGCAAAGAATGCTGTCTAACCTCTATTTGGGAATGTGGCAGAAGAAAGAAAAGCTTTGAAGATGAAAGTGTAGATTAAGTAAGTTTCATGGTCTCTGCCAATTCTAAGACTCTATAGTTTAGTTCCTATGTTAGTGCTTCAAGGGTTTTTATTTCATTGTTCTGTTCTGAAATGGATGAATGCTGGATGTGACAATCTGTTTTTTCTTCTGCTGCCTTCTCTTCCTTCTGCTCTCTCAATTCCTTTTCCTTTCTATTCCCTTTTAGGAAGTCAGAATAGAGTGGGAACAATATCCAGCTCTATTTTTTCCTGATACTTTGTCAAGTCTTGATTGTGATGACTCAATTATGGCAGAAATGATTACAATGAAGCTGCTTTGAAAACACCCTGAATAGCATTCCAGGTGACAGTGACTCTAACTGGTATAGGAGCTCCAGGCCCTGACTATAGAAACTACTTGGCCTGTTTCCCAAAGTCTGTATTTGCTTTTCAAATGAACTTTACTCACTAAGGTTAGAAAGAGTAGACCACCCTACACTTCTCACTGTCTTGATAGCTTAAAATTGCTTATAAAGCATTGGCCATACAAATTTACGAGACTGTACATCAGGAGGAATATTGTTAATAATGTGTTCTGTAAAACTCATCTGCAAAAGAGATAATGGGGGTAAAAGTTTTAGAAATTTGCACCAATCCTGAACTGATTGTAGTTTGAGCAATTCCTGTTCCCCCTAACCTACAATATGCCTTTACATACCATTGAATGAGGGGAATAAGAACTTAGCCATCACCTTTATGATTCTCCAAGGCCTGACTGTATTGACTTGGTCTGAGTTGAAACTATTTCCCTAAAGCTATTTCTGAAGACTCCTTTTAGTGCCCTGAGCATGGATCTGACCAAAACTAATTCAGGAATTGAAGACCCTATGAGCAAAAGGTTGTTCTACCCATTTCATAGAGTTCCTCTTTTCTACTGGGGTACAAGGGATTCACTCAGCTCACAAGGGCTAGTCACCATAGCTCCTGCAGCTTTTGAAAAGTTAGTTAGCTTAGTAAATAGTTGACTTTGGAAGACTGCTAACGACCCATGCTTCTGATCAGGAAAACTGGAAAAAGTATTGAAGATAGAGTATGATAGGATAACTACCCAAGTACTGTGAGACAAACTTGACAGAAATCCTGACAATGTTCTAGGCTGATATCTTCACCACCCACCATCCCATTTCAGACCCAGACCAAGCACATCGTTCCAAACAGAGGGAGCATGAGCTCCCATGTACCATCCCAGCAGCTTACCGTATAGTAATCATACCAGCGGGCATCAGGAAAGTAGGCAGTCACACTCCTGGTATTCTACAATAAATTAGACAACATACAAATAAATAAATAACTGGGGAAATTAGCCAAAATTCCTAGAAGAATTAACACAAATAATAATCACAACTTTTGAGAGTATTAAAAAGCAAAATATCTGATGAATTTATCATTTCCTAATTGTCTTCCAATGATCCCCTGACTTATGGATACATGGGAGAGTCATTCATTTTATAGAAAAGGAAATCAAAGCATCAAAAATGATTTTAAAATACACAAAGATTCAATGTCAACACAAGGGCTATGCACTACCACTCAATGCCAGCTCAGATTCATTTCTGTTACTCAATATTATATCTCAGTTTGGATCTTATATAAGCTCCGGAGAACCCATACTCACAGCTTCCAGGACAGGGCTGATTAAGAAGGCAGGACCCCATAAAAATTGATGGAATATGTCCCAGGTTTCTTTATCTTTCACAAACCTGAGCAGGAAAACATGAGGCCACAAGTAAAAGGTAAGGACAATGAATGTTCTCTCAGGCCATTGGATCACTGAAGTTAGTGATCAAAAGGACCTTAGAAATTAGTTTGACTTCACGATTTAGACAAATCTCTAGGAGATTTAGGTTCACCCAAGAAATTCCCAACTTCTGTTCCCTTTGAGATGTTGCTTCTTCCCTACAAGTCTGGTTCTATCAGGCACAGATAAGGATAATAACCATGGTGCATTTGAAATATCAAGGTGACTTTGCCTTATTTCCTCGACCCAAGGATTTCTCCTACTATTATGTAAGATGCTCAAGAAAGGTTTTAAAATAATTCAGCCATCCCAGTCATAAGAAGTAAAAATCAAATTGCTGCTTTAAAAAGGAAAAATACGATTCACCATATCATTAAGCAAAAAGAAAAGATTTTTGGATTATCAAGTGTCCCTACATAATACTCTTCTTTTAAAACAGTAAAAATTTTAACAACCACCCCCACACAAATCTATATAGTACTTTAAGATTTGCAGAATGCTTTCTTCATCACAACTCTGTGAAGAGGGAAATGCTATTTTTATTGTCCCCACTCTACAGATAAGAAAACTAAGCCTCAGACAGAATAAGTGGCTTGCTCATAGTCACAAGTACTGTCATAGTTGAGACAAACAGCAAGAACAACAAGAAACTGATCTTCTGGGGCAGCTAGGTGGCACAGAGAATAGAGCAAGGGCCCTGGGGTCAGGAGTACCTGAGTTCAAATCCGGCCTCAGACACTTAACACAAAAACTAGCCGTGAGACCTTGGACCTTAACCCCAACTGCCCTCCAAAAAAAAAAAAAAAGAAACTAATCTTCTATCTGCAAGGTTCATGCTTGTTTTCACAGGTTACCTCTATACCTAAGGAATATACATCAATTTAGGATGAATCAATGAATGAAAAATACTGATTAAGTGCTCACAAGACACAAGGCAGTGGGAAACAAACAGGAAAGCAAGACAGGCCCTGTTCTCAAGGACCTCACACTTTAACAGGGGGGGATAACATATAAAGAGCTTCCTGTTGCAATTCCAAATGGAATCCAACTTAGCACCTGGAGACGCAGAAGGGGCACTTACTCATGCAGAAGGGGCCGGACAACAGTGCTGCCCTCTACATGGGCCATGTGCATCAGGGTGTAGAGATAAGGCAACAGGGTGTATCTTGTTTGAAGGACATTTCTTGAAAGATCCTCAAAGGTGGAATTCCAAGCCACAGGGTCTTGTCTCTAGAGACAGAAGGAGGGAAGGGAACAAAAGGTGAAGGGAACAAACCCTTCACCTGACTTTCCTGGAAAATAGGCCAGATGCCTAGAAAGCTGCCCTCTCCTACACAGGGAACCTGCAGAGACTTGGCTTCCTAATTTCCCAGGCTGCCACCCCTCTTGAACTTGGCTAGGGAAGAAATTCTGATTCTTCTTTCCCCACTCAGTGCCCTTCAGTTCCCCTAAAATTGTTAGACCCTGATACAAAAACATATCATGGGCAGCACAGACCAAACACAAATTTGTTCTGCCACAATCTTACACTACAGTGAGTTATGTCCACAGAGTTCCTTTGTGAAAGATTACAGGAGTCCTAGCATTGTAACCTCCTGCAGAGCTGTGAAAACTTCCCAAAGGCAGAGCAGAAAAGATCTCTAGTCTATATTCTTTTTATCTTGAGCCTCTGGCAGAAATGAGACATTCTAGAAATCTCCAGTGGCTAAGGGAATGTGAGCTAATACAGTTTGTTGTGAACAGGAGGACTTGTGACTCCTGACATTGTTTCCAGGTAAGAGGGTCTTCATTATAACATAGGGGAAGAATTGAAGCTGGAATTCTGGCACAAGGTCAGGCCTGAGGCACAAGTAGGCATCTCACTCTCTGCCCAATTGTATTGTGGTTCCTAGAGAAAGGGTAAAAGGCCCCCAGTTGCATCCAGCGAGCACACATCTCGTATTCAGCATCATTAAAGAATCCACATATATCTGCTCCTGTCTGAAAAAAAAGGGAAAACAGAATGAGAATTTTGTGGGTTCCTGAAACAATCCCAAAGTAATCGAGAGAACTTGGTGAGACTTACATAGGATATTCCAAAGAGACTGAATTCCATCATGCCTGCAATGAGAACCACAGAGATATTGCTCAGGAAAATTGGTACATTGGAAGAGGTTTATACATTCCCTGCTTACTGACTTAGAGGACTCAGCATAGAGAAAAGTTCAATGAAATACATGGAATGATGCAATTAACTAGTCAGGGACCTGAGCCCTCTCTCATTCTCTTCAAGAGTTCTGAAAAATTACAGAAATATTGAGCACATATGCTGAATTCCTCTCCCTCTAAGGGAAAGCTTCAGGAAAAGCCCTTCACTTACCAATGATGGATTTGTAGAGCTGGTCCCAGGCTGCTGTGTTGTCTCCCAGCCAATGTCCTGCCCAGCGTCCTGAAGAGGGAAAGGTTGAGCGAGTGATCACGACTCCTCTCTCTCCTGTGGCCTCCTGTATAGCTCTGCTCAGGGAAGAGAAAGAAGAAATGACAACCTACCTGGGGAGAACAGAGATCTTTCCTCCTCAGGGGATTCTTACAGTGAAATCTATGAGCTGAGGACTATTCTCAGCCAATGACTGGGGAAAACAAGACGGGAAAGTGGCCCTGCAAAGGTGTGCCTGCAAAAGCATTCTGCCCTTGGTGCATCAAGAAACTAAAACTGCCCAGTACATTACCTACAAATACCTTAAAAAATGATGTGAGTCTGTGTGTGTGTGTGTGTGTGTGTGTGTGTGTGTGTGTGTGTGTACAGGAGCATACCTTCCTTTAGCTGGTGAATAGATTCACTGACCTAATGATGTGTCACATGCAAAAATACTTATCAATATGTTTTTCCTAAACATAACAAAAAGATTCAAAATAGGAAATGGGTCAACAATTTCATTCATCTAACTCCAATTCTGTTCACCCACCACCTGCTCTGTGGGCCTCAGGGAGAGGGAGGCAGGGACTCACTCATATGTGGGCTTTGTCTGGGACCAGCCATAGAGACTGTGCACATCATAGTGCCTGACTGGGCTTCCATCGGGCAGGAACTGCTGACTTTCCATGCACAGGGTCTTACTGCTCAGGCCTTGGTCTCTTGCCTCCAGATCTGAGGAAACAGATGCCATGATGTGAGAGCCCCCTACTTCCCTTCTGGTGGCAATGAAGGAGGGAGCTGGGACTGAGAGGATGGGAGAGCATGGAGTGTGAGTGTGGGATAGGATAAATAAGTTAGAGCTAGAGGGTGTAAAGCTATGAACAGTTGGCTACAGTGTTCAGTAAGAAATGGAAAACTGAAAAATCAGTTCTGATTCCAATGCACAGATCACTGGATTGAGAACTGGAAGGGCCCTTAGGGACAGGCTAAGTGGAAGAGCTTGTCCAAGGGTGTATAGGTACGATTGGCCTCTACTCTGAACACAACTATGGCATGAACCAAGACTGCTTAGAACATGGATGGGACTGGCACTTGAGATACCACTGAGAATGGTACCATTGCCAATGCCAGGCTGCTGGCAAAGAATAAAGGCAAATCCTTAGCCTAGGTATCTTTGATGAGGGAAGCCTGAGTCTGGAGGATATTCTGCCAAAAGGAAATACACTTACAGGGCATATAAGGAGGATGGTTCAATGTGTCATTGCTGCAGCCTGGAGGAACAGCCCCATTCACAAAGTTTGATGGTTCATTCATATCCTTAAAAATGTAAAAGAAATCTCTGTGTCTATATGTATTACCTACACACATGAATGTTGTCATTACCTTCTGCCAGATGACAATGAACAAGTGGCTACACCTGGCACACCCATCACATATGTGGAGACTGATTAATCAGAAGGAGAATTTCCTGGAAGGATTGGGCCGTACTTTCCCTCAGGCCATGCTAGAAGGCCAAATACATTCAGGGAAAATAGTGAATACATTTCAGAGAAATAGATAAATTCCCTGATGGGTATGTATACTGGGCATTTTCCTTGAAGGATAAAGCAATGGTGAATGGGTGATAGAAATACAGATTGTTAAATGCCTTATTAGAAAATGCAAGCATCAGGATAAAATTCTGCCCAGAAAGTCTTGGTCAGTTAAGGACTAATTCTCTCCACTTCAGAACAATTGGACAGAAATAAACAAACCTACACAATGTTTTAGGACATTTGTATATGTTTTATGTATCCATATTCAAACAGACACACACACATGCAGACAGAAACACACACTTACAATCCACATTCCATCAAACTTCAGGCTCTTCTCTGGCTCAGTGGGATTGTTGTACAGTTCTAGGATTTCCCGTTTCCACCAAATGGCTGTTGAATTACGGAAAAAGTCTGGGAAAGCAACATGAGCCCTGTATATCTGGAAACATGAAATACAACAAACAAACTGATCAGGCCACTGGCAAATTACTCTGTAATACTTATTATTTATAATTCTCCTACTTTTAATGGGAATCTGAAGATCTTTCCTGCCCCTAGACCCTTTGCTCAAGTGGCTTAAGTGGCTCTGAAAACGTTCCCTGATTTGAAAGTATACTCTGCCCCCTAATAGGCTGAATGTGGTCACATGGAGCCTGTGGTAGGAGGCTTATTTTTCAGGAATGCCCACACCTTGTTACTTTGTGATTGGGCAGTGGCTCAAGAGGTCTGTGACATTCTCTGATCCAGGAGAAGCCTATATATACTCTGATGTGAGGTTATGCTTTGGGGATCACTTTAAGAAGAGTTGTGTGATTTGACCAGACAAGACTCTGGGAAGGTGTTGAGCCCCCCAGCATTGAAAAACCAGACGTTGGTGCTTCCCTCTCTCGTAACTGAATAGGTATGGATGTGATGGTCAGATGGCTGGAAGCCTGTCTCTGCTGATTTGTTTCTTTGTCTACTTGTAATCTGTTTGTATTCTCTGAAGTTCAGGGTGGTGACTTTTCCCTGAACTAGGTAAATGTGTTTGTGGTGAACTGTTTTGATAGTAGTTTGATTGATTAAATTGAGACCTTTAACCCATTTTGAATTGCTTTCCTTTAGAAAAGCAGATCTAAGAACTTTTGCTAGCAGCCATCCTGGGTATGCTAGGGTGCTGGCTGCTACACTACTGCATGCAGAGAAACTTCTAAAACATATAAAAGCATTTTCAAAAGAATTCATAATTTACAAGAATCCATAGGATCACAAATCAATTGAATACTTATCACAGTAGCATCATCTAAAGTGTCATGGATAAATCCAAGGTTGTGGATTGACGCCTAATTGAAACAAAGGACTCTATTTGATTGACATTATCTGCCAATACTGGGACGTGGGGGTGTTTGTTCCTGTGTCTCCATATAATCACCGTGTTGTTATTGTTTGGTTGTTTCTGTCATGTCTCACTCTGACTCCATTTGGCTTTTTCTTAGCAAATATACTGGAGTACTTTGCCATTTCCTTTTCCAGCTCATTTTACAGATGAGCATTCTGAGGCAAATAGGCTTAAGTAACTAACCCAGGGTTGCACAGATAGCAAGCATCTAAGGCCAAATTTAAAGTCAGGTCTTCCTGGGTCAAGGTCCAGGGTGTTAATTACACTGTGCCCGCTAAGTGCCTCTGTACCACCTAGCTTCTAAACGTTATTGCTTTATCTGTTTTATTTTTATTTTTTGGTTTTATTGTCTTGCTTTTTAGGAGGGAAATCAGGGTTAAGTGACTTGCCCAAGGTCACATGGCTAGTAAATATCTGAGGCTGGATTTGAACTCTGGGGCTCCTGACTCCAGGGCCAGTGCTCCATTCAATGTGCCACCTAGGGGCCTCAACACTAATGCCATTTGAAAGGATATTGAGAACCACTGAATGGGTGCTGCCTGATAAGAATTGATAAAAAAAAAAAAAAGTTTGGTCCTGCGGGGAAGGAAAACTGGAATTCAGGACAAGGTTAGTCAGGGACCAGAACATTTCCAAAGCACTTATACTGTGCTGGGCATTGAGCTAAGTGCTGAATTACTAAGAAATAGAGGAAGGACTTGCTTCTCCATGAGGACAGTCTTTTAACAATCTGGACAGGGACAAGTCAGTTCTCTTGTACAGAAATGTCCAAAACCTATACTAAAGGAGATTCTTTTACCTCCACTTGTGTGTCCCAGTCAAGAGAGTCATCAATAGTAACATTGGGTAAATCTGGCCAAACCTGTGGGGAAAGATGGAAAAGGGGGAGCATCTACTTAGAGTAAATCTTGGCTATGTGATAGGTCACAACTTCTAGATTTCATGAGGAGAATCACAAGGAGAAATTAAATCATCCTTAGAATTGATCTACTTCAAGCAAACAATCAAGGCTCTAACTGTCATAATTGACCAACATACAGAAACAATGAGAAAAAAAATGAGCCATTAAAGGACAAAAAACCTGATATCCCATCACACTCATCTCTGATTAGCATGTCTGATCCCAAACTCTACCTTTCCCCAAACAATGTCACTGTCATCTGGCCATTTGATGAACACGTCATCCTCGAGTCCCCGGGTGAATGCAGGATATGCTTGAGTCTCATTGCCAGAAATTGCTGGGTCCTGCAACCAATGCGTGATGGGTATGAGATTGTCAGAGACAGAATTACTCAAAGACAAAAAA
>JAQQSW010013798.1:0-12237 GCA_028646575.1 Pseudocheirus occidentalis
TAATGCTCTCCAACTCTTCTTTGGTCATAAAGTCTTCCCTGCTCCATAAATCTGACAGGCAAACTACTCCTTGCTTCTCCAGATTATTTACAGTATCAGCCTTTATGCCTAGATCATGCACCCATTTAGACTTGACTTTGGTGTATGACATTAGGTGTTTAAATCAATTTATAATCTGATTCTTTTCACTTAAAAATGCTTACACCCATTTACACTCTTTCCATTTTGGCCAAATTGACCTACTTGATATTATCATACAGATTGCCTTCCATCCCTAGAATGTACTTTCTGTTAGTGTCCTTTCCCTTCTCATCAAATTATGATCTCTCTAATTGTCTGTTTGCATGCTGTGTCTCACCAGAAGAATGAGACCTCCTTGTGGACAAGGACTGCATTTTGTTTCATCTTTTGTTATCTTCCGCACTTAGCACGTAGTATGTACTTTGAAATGCTTATGCATTGTATTAAACAAATACTCTGATATTTTGCAAAGGTGGGAATGTGACACTTCTAGATAAGTAACAAAACTTAATTAAAATATTTTTATTCTGAAATGAACACCAAATAAAATGGGCATTTCTATATACATGGGAAGACAGAGAGGATTGTGGATGAAATATCTCTATTATCTATAGCTTGCTTTTCTTTTTAAGTGTGTAATAAATTCAACCTGTTGCATTCAAAGCTGTCCTGATTGTCTGTGTACTTCTATCAGGCCTTTATTCTTTGTATTTTTTAAAAAAAGAATTCTTAATTATCCTCTCTTTTTCTTTTTACTCTATCACTATAATCCCTTATCTTTATCTTTCTCTCCACTGGAAAAAAAGAACAAGAAAGACTTTATAACAAATCAATAAATCAACATTTATTAAATGCCAAATATGTTCTGTGCATAGTTAAGTAAAATAAACTCTCAAACTGTGTCTGAAAATGTGTATTTTATTCTGCCTTTTGAACCTATGATGCCTCTGTTAGAAGCAGGTAGCATAGCATGCTTTATCACCATCCTCTGGACTAGGTCAGATTTAGAAGTTTTTCCTGAGTAGTTTTCCTTTTTGTTGTTACTCCACAAATTGTATTCCTTATTCTGCTTACTTTACTGTGCATCAGTTCATACAGTCCATTTCTTTTTTTTTAATTAAATTAAATTTTATTGACTTGTTTGTTTACTTTGAGATTACAAGATTCAGTTCTAGAGTCACTTGAGTTTCAGATTTTTCTCCCCTTCCTCCCCACCCCCCACCTCCGCCATGGTGGCATACAATCATGTATAGGATCTGCAAACTCTTTCACATTGTACAATAGTCTGGTTGTATAGGTATTATAGCCAATGGAGTGAACAGTGAGAAAAGAGAAACAAAAGCCAAACATAGAAAAGAATGATAGCATGCGTTGCTTCAGTATCCTTTTAAACTTTGATCTTTCTGGGTCTTTCTCCATACAGTCCATTTCTTAAAGTGTTATGTAAATGTTAGCTATTTTTACTTCTTAGAAGTTATTCCTATAATTTCTTATGATGAAATAACATTCCAGTATATTTCTATGCTGTGATTTATATAGCCATTCCTTCAGTAGATGGACACTCCCTTTGTTATAGGATCTTTGCCAAGAATAAATATTTATGTATACAGGCTGTCCCAAAAGTTTTAGTACAGTTCTAGTCTTTAATAGTTTAAAATAATTTAAACTCTAATAACTTAGAACTGCACTAGAACTTTTGGGACACTCTATATCAGTCCTTTCCTTTTTTTGTTGATCTTTTTGGGGTACAGGCCTGTTTGAGATATTGCTCATTTTGGTCACTGAGGGCATAGTTCTAAATGCCTTTCCAGAATGGCTGGACCAATTCACAGTTCCATAAACAATGCATACATATATCTGTTTTCTTATAACCCCTTCACTATTTGTAATTTTCCCTTTTTTTGCCTCCCTTGCCAATCTCAAGGGGAAACCCAAGAGTTGTTTATATTCTCATTACTCTAATTATTAGTTATTTGGAGCATTTTTTTCATGTATTTGTTGATAGCCTGGATTTCTTTCTTTGAAAACTGCTTGTTCATATCCTTTGATGATTTAGCTTTTGGGGAATGGCTCTTGTTCTTATACACTTGAGGAATTTTGCTTATACACATTGGATATGAGACCTTTATCAGACAAATTTGCTGCAAAGATTTTTCTTCCCCTTGCCTGCTTCCTTTCTAATATTAGGTGAGTTGGTTTTGTTTGTGCAAAACTTTTTAAATTTTATGTAATAAAATTGTCCATTTTAACTTCTGTGATTAACTCTATAAAGCTTTTATTTGATCATGAATCTCCCCCATCCATCAATCTGAAATGAAATTTCTTTCTTGTTCTTCTAATTTGGTTAGAATTTTACCCTTTATGTCTAATTCATGTAGCCATTGGAGTGCAATTTGTTGTATGATATGAAATGTTGGTCCATATCTAATTTCTGCCAGATTGCTTTCCAGTTTCCTCAAAAGTTTTCATTGGTGAGTCCTTATTCCAGTAGCTGAGATCTTTAGGTTCATCAAGCACTGTGCTACTGTGTTTGTTTACTTCTTAATCTGTTCTACTGATTGACCTGTCTTTTTAAAAATCAAGTAAGAAATAGCATTGATGATGACTACTTTGTAGTGTAGTTTGAGATTTGGTACTTCTAGTTCCTCTTCTTTCCCTCTTCTTTCATTATTTCCCTTGAGATCCTTGACATTTACTTCTTCCAAATGAATTTCATTATTATTTTTCTGTGTCTATAATGTTATCCTTTGGTAGTTAGATTGACATGGTACTGAATAAGTAAATTAATTAAGTATTGTAATTTTTATTATATTGTCACAACCAACTCTGATAAAATATTTTCTCTGGTTATTAATTCTATATTTGTGTAAAAGGTGTTTTATAGTATGTGTAATTCCTATTATGTCTTGTCCCAAGTATTTTATACATTCTATTGTTAAGTTGAATGGAATTTTTCTAGCTCTTCATGCTAGATTTTATTGATAATATAAAAAGGCTGATGACTTATATTTGTTTCATATTCTATAACTTTGTAAAATTTATTTCCAATTTTAGTTGAGTTTTTGGGGTTCTTTAGATAGACTATTGTTATTTTAAAGAAGCATTAGTTTTATTTCCTCCTTGCCTATGTTTATTCTCTCAGTTTCTTTTTATTGTCTTATTATTATAACATGCATTTCTAGCACTGTGATAAGTTATATTGATGATAATGGGCATCCTTGCCTTAGACTTGATGTTGTTGAAAAGGTTTCTAACCTTTCCCAGTTATATATAATGTTTGCTCATAGTTTTAGATAAATACTGTTTATTGTGTTAAGGAAAAGTCCAGTTATGCTTTCAAGTGATTTTAAAAATAGAAACCTGTGTTGTATTTTGTTGAAGCCTTTTCAGCACTTATTGATACAGTCATGTGATTAAAAATTATTTTGGCCATTAATATTATCTATCATATCCATAAGTTTTTGTAAAAAAAATATTGAACCAAGCCTGCATTTCTGTTATAAATTCAACATAGTCACACTGGATGATCTTTTTAAATATGTTGTTATAGCCAGATTCAATATCTTATTAAAATTTTTGGTTAATATTTGTTAGGATATTGTTTCATAATTTTCTTTCTCAAAAGGTCAGCAAGTTCTTAATAAGCATTATACTGTGCCATACACTGTGCTCAGAAGTAGGAATGTAAATACAACACAAACTAGAAAGTCCTTTCCCTCAAGGAGCTGACATTCCAATGGGATAAGGCTGCACTAAAAAGGAGGGGCAGGAAGGTAGGAGCAGCTACAGGAAAAGAATGAACATAGTCGCCATAAGCAAAGGAACCTTCAAAATGAGGGTTCTGGGAGGAACTCAATAGGAGCTGTGGGTCACCAAGTTGAAGGGATCTTCCAGAGTGAGAAGACTGCATGGAAGGAGAGATCTTTGCTTTGTCTTTATCTGTTTTAATTATTAAAACTATTTGCATTAAAGAAAGATATTGAATGGCCATTTTTCAATTTTTGAAAACTATTTATGCAGTATTGCAAGTGTTCTTTGAATGTTTAGTAGAATTCACTTGAAAAATCCATCTGGCCTCAAGTGTGTTTCTTTGAGAGTTCATTTATGTCTTGTTCAGTTGTTTAATGCTGGATTAGTCAAATAATTGATTTCTTCATTTGATCTAAATGTTTTATATTTTTAAATATCCATTTTATTGGCATTATTGATTTTGTTGACATTTAATTGCGTCAAAATAGTTTCTAAGAAGTGTCTTTATTTGTTCTTCAACTGTTGCAGATGTACATTTTTCATTTTTTAATACCATTTTAAGTCAGACTAGCTACTGTTAGCTTAAAAAAACTTATATCCTGGGCTTTTAAATTTTGTTTTTGCTTTTAATTTTGTTCATTTCTTCTTTGGTTTTTAGAATTTCTACTCTGGTATTCCATTAAAGAACTTTCATTTGTTGCTTTTTAATGTTTTAGTTGTATGCTTAGTTCATTCATCTTTTCTTTTTTTTAATGAAGAAAGCATTTACAGATATAAATTTTCTCCTTAGGATTGCTTTAGATGTCTCCTATAAATTATGGCTTGTTGTTTCATTATTATAATTTTCTTTGCTAAAATTTTTTATTGTTTCTGTGATTTGTTCTTTTGCTCATTATTTCTTTAGGATTAAGTTATTTAGTCTTCAGTTAATTTTTGATTCTTTCTTCAAAGGCTCTTTAATGAAGATACAGTTTTATTACATATTGATCAGTGAAAATGTAGGTAACATTTCTACTTTTTTGCATTTGTGAGGTTTTATGTCTGAATACGTAACCAATTTTCATAAAAGTTCCATGCATAGCTGAAAAATTTTACACTTTCTGTTTTCATTAACTAATTTCCAGAGAATTATCTTTTCTAATTTTTCTAAAGTTCTATTCAGGTACTTTACTTCTTTCTTGTTTAACCTTGTTAGATTTATCTAAGTCTAGGAGGTCCTTTATCTTAACTTTTTACTATTTCTTGCTGCAATTCAGTTTATTTTCTGTAAGTATTTAGTTGCTATGTAGTTTTGTGCATTTATTTGTTAAGTATTGATTATTTATGATCTATGATGCCTTTAAGAGTAATATAATTTCTCTGCTTATTTCTTTTCTTTATCATGCCCATGTTTATTGTAGCTCTGTCTGAAATCATGATTTCTACCTGTTTTTGAGTTCACCTGAAGTATATTAAATTCTGATCCAGTGCCTCATTTAATCTCTTTGTGAACCTTTATTTTTCAAGTTTAGTTTTTGTAAACCATCTGTTATTGGATTCTGCTTTCTGATCCATTCTACTATCTTTTTTCCATTTTATGAGTGAGTTTATCCCATTCACATTCAAGGTTATGATTATTAATTGTGAATTTCAATTAAATGTAATTTAAATTAAATATTCAATGTAACTCAATTAAATTACAATTCAATTAAATAAAAATTTAATTGAAAAATAATTTCTCTTTGATCTGTTTCCCAGGTCAGTTGTTTTTAATATGTATGCATTGAATATTTTTCTGTTTTTAAAAATCTTTTTGTTTTAACATTTCTTTTGTGTTGCTTTCTGTTTGGACTGTTCTGATTTTCATTTGGTAAGGTTTGCTTTCATCCATTATAAGCTATTATTTCTTTTTGCCTGTATTTCTTTCCTAAACATCCCATTTTGTATTTCTTATTTAGTTTCTTCTAGGTGGTGTTATAGCCTGTGTGGCCAAGAAATTATTTTCTTGAATTTGTTGTAGAATTACTCAGTTCTTCTGGGTTTACCCCTTGGACTTCTCAGTGCAAAGTATTTATTTCTTTGTTGCATTTGATGTTTCCTTCTGTTTATTCATATCTCCAGCCTTAGGTTCTGCATTGGAGACTTGTGCTTGGGTCAAACTCTTTTCCTGTATTTTTAATTGGTATGAATCGGCCCCTGCTTGATTTTTAATTAATTGATAAGGTAAAGTCCCATTTCCTGAAGAAATTGTCTGGCCTTGCCTCCTGCTCTGGTTCAAACCCACGCAAATGGGATGCTGAATCATGCACAAGCTTCCTGGATACTGGTCTGGCTCTATCTCCTGCTGCAGTTGGATTCATTGAGACAGCCAATGATGGGCACTGCATGGGCACTGACCTCTCCTGCTATGACACCAGACTATACTATACTTTTCCTTCCTTTGCCTACCTAACCTCTATTTACTCTGTACTTCAGTATTCCAACATCCTTTTTGTGTAGTGTGTGAGTGCACGCAGGAATTAATGGCTGATTCTCTTTGCTTTTGTTGATCATTGTTCCTTTGGGTACATTTTTAGAGCTTCACTGGCATTTTTGTTGGGATTTGGGACTTCTTCACTTCCTAACACCACTTTCTCATCATCCTTCCAGAGCTTACCTTCAGTACACTGAAATTATCTAATGGAAACTGCTTTGTAAGTACAAAATATTTATGACTCTTCATCCACTTTTATCTCTGTTAACAAGTTTTAATTTTAGAGAATTTCCATTAAAATTCATTTAGAGAATAGATATTGTGATGAAGTTAATTTGAATGATATAGACATTTCTAGCCATGTCACTAAATAGCTTATACCATACATGCATCCAACACTTCTTTCTGAAGCTTATCTCTTTTAAAAAGCTTGTACTAATAAAAGCTTGCATGTAGACTAATATCATCTACTTTTGTGTTTTTCCTAAGAGTAGCTTCCTGCCCTCTTTCATTTTGACGCTTTTTCAAAAGCCCTTATTTTCCTTGACAGGATGCCTCAGTTATCACCATCAATAGTCTTGGCTATGTAGCTATCAGCAACTTTCTTCTTGAACTTCTACCATTGTCTCCTAATAGTTCTCTAACAACCAGTGGTTTCTGTGGAGGAAAAATGTACCATTATATAATAACATAATACACAATTTCAGGGTAATTTTCCACTTTTACTTCTCCCCAAACATCAAGTCCCTTCCCAAGTACTTTAATTATTTCCAAACTTCTTCCTCTACTCTCCATCTCACCTGGCAAAAATTGCCAGCTTTTCCATGCTTTTATTTTGCTTTGCTAGGTACAATAACAACATATTTGTGATTGTTCCTTGCATTTGTATAGTACTTCACATTTTTTGAAGTTTATTTCAAATAATTATTTCATGTTCTATCTGCCTTAAAAGTAGGGGTGGCTGCAAAGACTTACTTCAGGCTCCAAGAAGGCTCCCACATCATGTGCCTCTGCTTGGCACTTAAGTAGGAATTACAAAATAAAAAGGCTGGGGGGAAGAAGTTATTGAGCCACAGACCTGTGTCTATCCCTGAGAGCTGGAAGGGGGCTTGGTGGCCATCTAGTCCAGCAAGCATTTAGGAGCTAGTTTTTACATATATATCATTTTAATATTTGTGAAGTACATTATACATGTTAACTCATTTGATCCTCCCTACCTGGAAGGTAGTTGCTATTTTACAGAAGAGGAAACTGAGGCAGACAATTAAATGACTTGCCCATGGTCACATAGCTAGTACATGTCTGAGGTAGGATTCTAACCTTGACTCCAAGCCCTGCTCATCCGCTATATTGCCTTGTGGCCTCTGCATATATAAAAGAAATCCCCACTGTAACATACCCAACAAATGGTCATATAGTTTCTGACTAAGGATATTTTTGGAGAGGAATCTCACTACATCTCCCAGCAACCTGTTTCACTTTTGGACAGCTTTGATTATTAGAATGTTCTTGCTGGCATCCAGCCTAAAGGAGGCTCTTTTCACATTCTCTTCATTGATTGTGCTTTTGCTCTCAAGGACAAACTGTGCAAGTCTTATGCCTCTTCCACATGACAACTTTTTACACCCTTCACAAATGTCTGTATGTCCCCTCAAGTCTTCTCTTCTCCAGGCTACATAGAACTAGTTTTTGGAATTGACCCTCATATGATATGGAGGTAGTATCTTCATCTCCTGGTGCCTTCTGGACACTCTCTCTTAAAAATGTCTTCCTTAAACTGTGGCTCCAAGGGCTTAACAGAGTAATTCATATGAGATCTGATGGGGGCAGAGTACACCTCCCTATTCCTCGAAGCTGTGACTTTCTTAATGCAGTCCTAGACCTCATTTGCTTTTTAGTTGTCATAGCCTATTGTTGACTCATATGGAAGCTAAACTCTCAGATCTTTGTCAGAACTGCTGTTGAACCATTCCTTCCGTGTCTTGTACTTACAAAGCTGACTTTTGTTTTTGGGCCCAGGTGTCAGACTTTACATTGGCCCCTATTGAATTTCATCTTATTTGAGTAAGTGCAATGGGGTAGCCTCACAAGAGTGTTCTGACTTTGTCTTCTAGTGTGTTAACTATTCCTCTCGGCTTTGTGTTATTTATGAAATTTGATGATCGATCCATCTTTGCCTTTTGTTAAGTCACTGGCAGAAACTCGTTTGCTTCAATCTACGTAGGACTAAAACTGGGTACTTCTCAGGAAGAATTACAGGTTCCAGAATTACCGTAGCCTTATTGCCAGTAAACTTTTTCATGTAACTAAATATATCCTGTTTCATTTTATAATTTTGAAAATCTGTACCTTTCATTTAACTTTTCCAAGTTGATCAGTTTATTTAATTTATTAAATCAATTACTATGTGTCAAGCGAAGTGTTAAGTCCTGAGGAGACAAAATAAGGTAAAAACAGTCTCTGCCCTCAAGGAGCTCACATTCTAATGGGAGAGATGACATGTAAATAATAACTAGTTATAGATATCAGGTATATACAGAGGACATAGGAGGTAATCTTGGGAGGGGCAGCGAAAGTTTCCTGAAGAAGGTAGAATTGGAGTTTAGATTTGCAGGAAGCAAGGGAAACCTAAGAAGTGAAAGTGAGGAGGGAGACTAATCCAGGCCACTCCATGTGAGATGCTGGAATGAGAGATGGACCATTATTCTGTGAGGAACAGCAGGTGAACCAGTGTGGCCAGAAAGTGTGTAGAGAAGAGCAAAAGAGTGAAAAGACTTGGAAGACAAGAAGGAGCCAGATTACACAAAGCTTTAAATGTTAAACAAATGGCTTTATATTTGATCCTGGGGAGTTCTTGGAATTTAATGGGTATGTGGGCAGTAATATAGTCAGACTTTAGGAAAATCACTTTGGTAGGTGGATGGAGAATGTATTAGAATAGAAAAAACTTGAGGCAAGGGATATCAAGGATAGAATGTCATTACAGTGTTCAGACAGCAGGTGAAGATGGTCTGAATTAAAGTGGTGTCTGTGTGAATGCAAGAAGTGGATTATACAAAAAGTATTATGAAGGTAGGAAAGACAAAATTTGGCAACAGGTTAGATATATAGGGTCATCAAGAGACAAGTGTTAGAGATGGTACTTAGCTTATAATCAAGGATGACTAGAAGGATGATGGTAATGTCATGAAATGAAATAGGGAAGTTTGGAAGAAGGGTAGTGCTGGGGGAGATATGAATTCTATTTTGGACATGTTGACTTTGATATTCCAGTGGGAATTCTAGTATGATATGTCAAAAAGGCAATTGGTGATGAGGGACAGTATCTCAAGAGGGAGACTAGGGCTGGATATATAGATCTGGGAATCATCTGCATAGAGATGGTAGGTAATTGAACACCATGGTAGCTGATGAGATAGATGACCAAGTATGATTGTACTGAGGAAAAAGAGAAGAGGTCCCAGGACAGAGTCTTGGGCAAGAATTCCCATGGTTAGTGAGTGTGGCATGAATGAAGACCCTACAAAGGAGACCTAAAAGGAACAGTCAAGTAGGAGGAGAATGAAGAGAGAGGTGTCATGACAACCTAAAGAAGAGAGATCAACAATGTCTAAGAGGCACGTTGGTAGCAGGCATACAACCCCACTTTAGAGATGGGTTAAGTGAGGCCTACAAAGGTTGTGTTTTCTTACTGTGAGACAAAAATGGCAATTATCCCTTTATCTAAACTCTCCTCTTTTGGACTAGGTCAGCCACTAACACCTGTTTTGCCGATTTTATTTAATATGCAAAATAACTCAGACTTCACCTGTAATATACATAATTATGTATGTAGCTCAAACAGCCTTCATAGGGTAATAAGACTAAAATTCCAGTTGATACACTCATTTTCAGAAATTTAAGCTATGTAGAAAACTAATAACTTTCAAGTAAACAGCATCAGTTAATTGGAGTGGTGAAGTGGGAAATTTGGAGGAGGATTTTATTGTGACTATCATGTCAGGAGGTTAATTTTATGCTGTTTTTCATGTAAACACACTCCAAAGCAGGTGGGAAAACTGATTTATAAATGGAAAGCTAAATTATAAGTAAGATGCCCATGGTGGTACCTTTACTGAAAGAATGGAAATACTGTACAATGTTATATACATTGAATACAACAAAATAAATTTCTAATTGAAATGTTTATGACTACAGTTATCTTGGAACCCTTGTGGTTTAAAGATTCTTACTATGTATATGAACTTAATGATAGATGTTTGCAAGAACTAAAACAAGTTTTCCAAAGTGTTTTATGAGTATGGAGTGGAGGAATGTAGTATCTCTGATATTCTATTTCTGTAGCAGGTGGTCCAGATTTATAAGTTCTTTTGAATTGCATCAAGTCTTGTGGCAAAAACCAAGCTTAATATTATATGTGACAAAATGGTAACATGAACATTCTTGTGCAGCAAACATTGTGTTTTTTGTATATAGGAAGTACAATTTTGTAGAAATTGTACTGGTTGAGAAAATTCATTCTACTTGTTTTAATCCCAGCCTTAATGATGGTGGGGGCAAGGATGAGGTATTTGCTAAGTATCATAGGGATATTGTTTAAGGTTTATTTTTTTGGTGCTCAGTAATTAAAATTAATTGACAGAAATTAAGCATCAAATATATACAAGGCATTATGGTAGATACAAAAAAATTTAATATAATACCTACACTGAAAGTTTATTCAGGGAGACAGACATATACGAAAAAATAAATACAAAGCAATATATGATAAATGCCAATTGGTGGTATAGGTAAATTTTAAAGCATTTTAGAGGAGAGATTGCTATGAATGTGGTACTTAGAGAAGTTTTAATTGGGCATTTGCTAGGTTTTGAAGGATGAGTGGGATTCATATGGAGAGAAGCAGGGTATATAGTATGCCAATTGAGGGGAATGGACTGAATAAAAACTCAGAGGCAAGAAACATTCAGCACATAGAAGGTAGGCTTGTCTGGCTGGAGTGGGAGCTTTATTTAGGGGAACAGAAAATGCTAACATTGTGAAAGAATGTTGGGGCTAGATTGTGAAGGACTTTGAATGCTAGCATAAAGAGTTTGGGGCAGCTGGGTGGTGTAGTGGATAGAGTGCTAGGCTTGGAGTCAGGAACACCTGAATTCAAATGTGGCCTCAGATACTTACCAGCTGTGTGACCCTCGGCCAGTCGCTTAACTTTGTTTGTCTCAGTTTCCTCATCTATAAAATGAACTGGAAAAGGAAATGGCAAACCACTTCAGTATTTCTGCTAAGAAAACCCCAAACGACGTCACGAAGAGTTGGACACCACTGAAATTACTGAACAACAGTGAGAACTTATGAAAGCTGACCTTCCTATCTGTGCTCCCAATCCTATCCCTTCTTCATGGAGCTGGTCATCCCTTCTCTGTTCTGTAACTTGAATTTCTTCTTCCCTGGCTTTTCTTTTTATAAACATCTTCAGGTCTTGCCTTTCCTAAAAAACAAAAATGAATCCTCAAATAACCTTACTTTTGAATTACTATCCTATCATGGCCTTTTCACTGCCAGTAGTTTATAAACTTCTAGAAAGCATACACTAAAATCACAGCCCCTACTTAATCTCCTACTCTTCAACCCCTTACAATATAGCTTTTGTCCCAGAGATTTTGCTGACTCTATACTCTGAGGTCACTTGTGACTTTCCCATCACTTCCTCATCAAGGCTAGTAAGATAATGAATTCTTCTCAGTTGTCATCTTCTAGAATAGGACAGCCACTATGGTGAAGAGCCTTAAGTCTATGGCAGATGAAAACTGACTGAAAGAAATGGAGATATTTGGGTTGAAGGAGAGAAGGCTTTGTGGAAGGGTAATGCTATCTTCAAACATTCGAAGGCCCTCATTATAGAAGAGGGATTTGACTTGTTCAGTTTTTTCTCCCAGAGGACAAATTATAAAAAGGGGGTAGAAATTGCAAAGAGATAAATCTAGGTTCAATATCCAAACACACACACACACACA
>JAQQSW010013799.1:0-12237 GCA_028646575.1 Pseudocheirus occidentalis
CAGGGGAAAATATGGTCATTCAATGAGGTAGAGGACTTTCAAGCATTTTTGCTGAAAAACCCAGAGCTGAACAGAAAATTTGACAAGCAAACACAAGCATGAGAAGGTAAACATGGGAAAGAAATCATAAGGAACTTGTCAGATTTGAATTATTTACATGCCAGTATGGAAAAATGATAATGGCAACTTATGAAACTTTTCTTATCATGAGGATAGGTGAAGGGAATGCAAATGTATGTGTGTGTGTGTGTGTGTGTGTGTGTGTGTGTGTGTGTGTATACTTACACATAGGTCCAGATAGGAGGCTATATATGTGTATGAATACATATCTGAGCATGGGTGTATATGTATATAGAGAGGGTATAGGATGAATTAAATGTGAAGGGATGATACTTTAAAAGGCGAAATTCAGAGATGGGAGAGGACTAGAATGAGAGGAGACAGGGAGAGACAAAATAGGATTAATCATCCCATAGAGAAGAGGCAAGGGATAACTGTTACAACTTTACTTTCAATTACTCTCATTGGATTTGGCTTAGGGAAAAATGGCATAAACTCTAAACTGGGCATCATGCCACAAAGGAGATTAGGGGGTAGGGGATGAGAGGGGGAATGATGGAGGTGAGGGCAAGGTCTGGGGGAGGGATGCTGGAAGCACACACTTCAGTAAATGGAAAAGGACAGGGTAGAGAACAGAACAAGCAGGGGGGAGGGATAGAAAGGAGAGATAGACGATCACTGTCACAATATGTCCTCTAGAAAGATGTCCTGTATAATCACACATCCATAGCCTGTATTGATCTGAGTATCCTTCCAGTGGGGGTGGGTGATGAGAGAGGAATCGAAAGAATCTAGAATTTAAAGTTCTGCAGTACCTGCAACTAGGAATTAAGATATACAGGGGCTGGGATAGGGAGACCCTCCCTGCCCTACCAGAAAATAAGAGAGCAGAGCAGGGGAGGGGCTTTACAGTGGGAATGCTGTTTTAGGGTTGGGGCAGGGGAAAGATGGGGAGAAAATATGTAATTCAAAAATGTAATGAAAATGAATAATGTAAACAAGAAAACAAATAAAAACTAAATAAAAATGTTTATAATGATTGATATACTTATTATTAATACACTTATGATTGAACTATTCTTTTTAATTCTCTCACTTTGTGTTATAAGGTAATAGTTATATTTATGGTTCCTGGTACTAATAAATCAGATAGCAAAATAGACTTTTAAGAAGGGACAGGGCAAGAAAAAAAGGACCAGCAAAAGAAAACAGAATGGAAATACATAGCAATCATAACTGTAAATGACAATGGGAAGGACTTCCTCTTAAAATGGAACGGGATAGCAGGATGGATTAGAAACCAGAATTCAACATGTTGTTTACAAGAAAAACACTTGAAACAGAGAAACATACCTAGAGTGAAAATAACAGGTTGAAATTCTGTTATTGTAACACATATTGTAACAGATTGTAAGAGGTACTTAGCACCTATTTAAGATAAAGCCTATGTTAAAGAAACAGAAAGGTATGGTTGAGATCATGGCATAGAAGCAGGAAAACTCCATGGCTCCCCAATAACTATCTCAAATACCTATCAAATATGACTTTAAACAAACTTTAGAATTCCAGAATCCACAAAGTGACAGAGAAACAAATCTCCTGCTAAAGGCAGCCTGGCAGGCCGGTAAGAAGGGTTCATCACAGCACCCTGGGAGCCGAACACAGTCCCGCATGAACCCGCGATTTTAGCCCAGGGCTGCCCCACCAGCCCAGCTGGAGCATTTGGGACAGTGGATCACTGGCAACTGTGGCAGTTTCCAGAATATCAACCCATAAATGCCAAGACAAAGTGAAAGGTCAGTTGAACTTGGCTGAGACAGAGGAATGGGTGCAGCCCTCTGCCCCCAGAGCCTGAAATAGCAGAAGCAGCCAATGTGCTGCTGCCTCCACATGGCTGCTTCAGAGCTCCAAGTGACTATTCAGAGGCCAAGTGCTCTTGCCTTAACCTGCTTGGATCAGGATCATGGTCTTGGGTGGTGGTCCTCAGGTGCATGACCAGTGGGCCAAAGGCTGGTGGGGGGCTGTAGAGAATGTGGCCTCCTAATAGCTCTGGCAGCTGTGAAAATCCCTGTAATTTGGGACAAACTGTCCTCTCCAGAACCAGAGTTCTCTTATGGCAAAGAGCTCAAAAATCAAGTTAATTGACTGGCAATATGAGCCGGCAAAGGAAGCAAAGCAAACACAGCAGTCCAACTTTAGATTTCCTTTTTGGGGGACAAAAAGGATCAAAGCATCAAACAGGAGGAAGATAACACAGTTAGGACTCCTGCACCAAAAGCTTTCAAGAAAAATATGAATTGGTTACAGGCCACAGAGGAGCTTAAGAAGGATTTTGAAAATCAAATAAGAGAAGTGGAGGAAAAATTGGGAAGAGAAATGAGAAGGATGCAAGAAAATCATGAAATGAGAGTCAGCAACCTGACTCAAGAAAATAATACCTTAAAAAATTGACTAACTCAAATGGGAAAAGAAGCCCAAAAAGCCAATGAGGAGAAGAATGCCTTAAAAACTCAAATTTGCCAGATGAAAAAAGAATCTCAAAAGCTCACTGAACAGAGTAATTCATTCAGAATTAGATTGGAGCAAATGGAAGCTAATGACTTTATGAGAAATCAAGATACTATTAAACAGATCCAAACAAATGAAAAAATAGAAGGCAATGTGAAATATACCATTGAAAAAACCAGTGACCTGGAGAATAGATCCAGGAGAGACAATTTCAAAATTATTGGTCTACCTGAAAGTCATAATTAAAAAAAAAAAAGAACCTAGAAATCGTCTTTGAAGAAATTCTCAAGGAAAATTGCCCTGATATTTTAGAACCAGAAGGCAAAATAAAAATTGACAGAATCCACTGATCACCTCTTGAAAAAGATCCCCAGAAGAAACCTCCTTGGAATGTTATTGCTAGATTCTGGAGTTCCCAGATAAAGGAGAAAATATTACAAGCTGCCAAGAAGAAACAATTTGAATGCTATGGAAATGCAATCAGGATAACCCAGGATCTAGCAGCTTCTATATTAAGGAATCAAAGGGCCTGGAATATGATATTCTGGAGATCAAAGGAACTAGAGTTAAAACCAAGAATCACCTACCCAGCAAAATTGAGTATAATGTTTCAGGGGAAAATATGGTCATTCAGTGAGGTGGAGGACATTCAAGAATTCTTGATGAGAAAACCAGAGCTGAATAAAAAGTTTGACATTCAGATACAAGAAGCATGAGAGATAGCATGAGAAGGTAAACTGGTAAAAGAAATCCTAAGGAACTTACCAAGTTGAACTGTTTACATGCCAGCATGGAAAAATGATCATTGTAATTTATGAAACTTTTCTCAGTATGATGATAGTTGCAAAGGGAATATAAATGTGTGTGTGCGTACACACACACACACACATACACACACGCATATATATTTATATGTGTATGGATGTATACATATACAATATGTATATATACATGTATATATGACTATATATGTATATGTATGTGTATATATATACACATATGTCTATATAGGAGGGTATATATGCATATGAATACATTTATGAATTTGTGTACAGGTATACATAGACAGAGGGCACAGGATCAATTGAATAGGAAATGATGATATTTTAAAAGGTGAAATTGAAAAGTGGGAGAGGAATATAATAACCGGAGGCAGGGAGAGACAGAATGGAGTTAATTATCTCATATAGGTGAGGCAAGGTATGACTGTTACAATGGAGGGAAAAAACAGGAAGGCAAAAGGGAATGAATCAAGCTTACTCTCATTGAATTTAGCTTAGGGAGGGAATGACATACACTCTTAATTGGCTGTCTTGCCCTATAGAGGAATAGGGCAAAAGGGGATGAGAGAGGGGAGGATGAAGGGGAGGGCAGGTTGGGGGGAAGGATTGTTAGAAGCACACATTTTTGTGAAGGGACAGGGACAAAGTAGAGAATAGAACAAGTGGAGGGTGGGATAGGATGGAGGGAAATATAGTCACAATATGTCCCTTGTTGAGATGTTTTGCGTAACTACACATATATGGCCTGTATTGAATTGTCTTTCCAGTGGGTGTAAGTGACAAGGGAGGAAGGGAAAAAATCTAGAATTTAAAGTTTGAGCATTAAGTGTTTCAAATATATATGTGTATGTGTGTGTGTGTAATTATCATTATAATTATTTACATGCATTTGGGCTATAAGATATACACTTACTGGTATAGGGAGATCTATCTTGCCCTACTGGATAGTGAGAGGAGTGATGGGGGAGGATATTGGAGAGAGCAGATTGGGGGAGAGGGTATACAGTGGGATCACTGTTTTGGGGTGGTGGGTAGGGGAAAAACGGGGAGAAAATTTGTAACAAAATCTTATGGAAATGAACGATGTAAACTAAAAATAAACAAAAGTTACTTTAAAAAATGATTCAATAAAACCTATGGGTTAAATTGGAAAAAAAAAAGAAACAGAAGGTATGAACTCTTGTCTCCTGTTGCTGATGTAACAGGAAGGGGCTGAGCAGGGAGGAGCAATTCTGTATATAAGAAAAAAACCCAGAGAGGGAAAGGCAGAATTTCTTGGGACCAGCATCTGGAGGCAGAAGCTGCTGCTGCTGGGGAGCTTGAAGGGGAACCCCCCCCCCCCAGGCCAGAGAGAATGGTTTTGATTTTGAAAACCTGGATGGAGTGATTTTGTTTTGGGGAGCCAGCTCAGAGTTTTTCTGGGTCCGAGGACCAGCCAGAGTTGCCAAGGGACTGAGGAAGCATGACCATGATGCTGGTATTTTGTATGAACTTGTTTGTGGCTTTGTGGAGCCTTGACTTCCTGGTAGCAGTGCCTGTGGAGGCTTTGGGGTGGAGTGGATGCTGTGAGCTTCAGTATGGAACAAAGACTGTATGGAGAACTTGACAAGGACCTTGGAGCTCTCTGCCTTTGAACCAAGTGACAGTTTGGTGAATCTAGGTAAGATCTGGGACCGTGGAAGGGGATCCAGGGGATCCAAGAAACCACCCCAAGTCAAGCTGAAATAAGACTTTACTTGGATACTGTGTATAGACTGAGAAATTGTAAATGTACTAGTGACCTGGGGTGGAGAGTCTGTGTAGTGTAATGATTGAATAGTGAATAATGAATGAAGGATGATTGATTGACTAAATGATTGTACTTAGTGATTAATGACTGCATAAGTATTTGATTTGTAACCTAGTATGCGCCAGGAGTGGAAAACTTTGACTATTGTACTTTGTGATTGAATTAAGGATTTTGTGAATGCTTAAATTACTAAATGATTTTTCCTTGTTCAAAACTTTTTGACCACTGTAGTGGAAACTATGTGGCCATTTTCCATCATAAGTTGTTGTGAATGCTGCATTTTGATTATCTGTGATAAGGTGTAATATTGTGAATGTAGTATCTTGATTTACTGTGAACGTTTTGCTTTGATTTGTTGTGGAATAAATAGACTGTTTACTGTGTAATCAGAACTTAAAAGCTATTCACAGTAGCATTCTTGTGGAAAGCTGCTCATGCATGGTATTACAGTTACTTTCAGCTAAAGTTAAAAAGGCAGGGGGAGTGATTGTGATCTCAAACAAAGCAAAATTATAGCAGAATTTTGTTAAAAACATAATTAGGGAAACTTCATTTTGCTAAATAGCATCATAGATAATGAAGTAATAGCAACACTGAATATGTATTATCAAATGATATAGAATCCAGTTTTTTTTTAAGGAGATGCTAAATGAATTATAGGAAGAAATAGACAGTAAAGCTGTACTACTGGGGACCTCAATTTCCTCCTTTCAGAACTTGATAATATAGCTATAAAATAATTAAGGAACAAGGTAAAGAGATGAATAGAATTTTAGAAAAGTTGGATATGCTCTTTTATTCAGGTGTACATAGCATCTTCACAAAACCTCACCATGTTTTAGGGCATAAAAACCTCATGAACAAATGCAGAAATGCAAAAACATTTTTTTAGACCGTAGTTCACTAAAATATATATTCCATAAAGGACCTTGGAAACACAGATTAAAAATGAATTTGAAACTAAATAATCAGTTTGAGTGGATCAAAGAACAAATCATAGAAATAATCAACAGTTTCACTGAAGATAATAATGACAGTGAGATAATGTACAAACATTTGTAGGACGTAGCCAAAAGCAATGCCAAGAGGAAAATTTATGTCATTAAATATGTTTATCAATGAAAGAGAAAATATCAAATCAGTAAATTAGGCATGTAACTGCACAAATTGAAAAACCCCAATTATACATCAAAATATAAATCCTGCAAGTCACAGGAGTGATGAATAAAATTGGACATAAAAAACTTATTGAATTAATAAATAAAAGTAGGAACTCTTTCTATGAAAAACTTAATAGACAAGCTATTTGAAAATAAAACTATTAATATCAAAAATGTAAGGGGTGAAAACACCATCAGTAAAGATGAATATAAACCAAGTATTAGGAATTATTTTGCCCAATTTCATTTCAATAGAAGTGATCATTGAAACGAACTAGAAAGGGGCATAGGTGGCACAGTGAATAGAGCACTGACCCTGGAGTCAGGAGGACTTGAGTTCAAATCAGGCCTCAGACACTTAACACAAAAAAACTAGCCGTGTGACCTTGGGCAAGTCACTTAACCCCAACTGCCCTCCCCCCCAAAAAAAGCAAAAAAAAAAAAGAAATGCTAGCATTAGCAGTAAGAGAAGAAAAAGAAATGGAAGAAAGAAGAGGAAGGAGGAATCAAAATGATCACTCTGCAGATTATATGATACTGTACTTAGCCCTGGAGAATTTCGCAAAAGAAACTAGTCATAACAATTAACAACTTTAGAACATGTGCAGGATATAAAAGAAACCCACACAAATCCTCAACATTTCTTATACATAAGAAGAGACATTGAAAACAATGGACCTGTTGTCTTCATGAATACTGATACAATAATTTTCCTAAAAAAAAAAAGACTGGAAGGGAAAGAAATTTCGTTCAAAGTAACAACAGACAATATAAAATACTTGGAGGTCTCTCTGCCAAGACACATTCTTAACTATATGGACACATTTACAAAATAGTTTTCTCACACATGGAGGCACAGGCAATTGGAGCCAATAAGATGAAAATGGCAAGTCCATTTAAATTTGCTTATTCAGTGCTATGCCAATAAAAGCACCAAAATAATTACTTTATATAATTAGAAGAAACAACAAAATTCATCTCGAAGACCAAAAAAAATGAAGAACATTAAGAGAATCAATGAAAAAAAGTGAAAGAAGGCAGCCTCACAGAATCAGTTTTCAAATGATATTATAAAGTGATAATCATCAAAATAAGTGGTACTAGCTAAGAAATAAAGTAGTTATCTCTGGAAAAGGTTAGGCACCTAGGATACAGGAGCAAATGACTATAGTAATTTAGCGTTTGATAAACCCAAAGATCCGAACATTGGGAGCAGAACACACTATTCAACAAAAGCTGCTGGGAAAATTGGACAACAGTCTGAGAGAAAGTAGTCAGAGATTAACATTTCATATCATATACTAAGATAAGGTCAATATGGATACATGAGTTTGACATAAAGGGTGATACCATTAACAAATGAAAAGAGAACGGAAAATTTTACCTGCCGAATCTATAAATATAGGAAGACTTTATGATCAAATAAGAAAGAGGATCCAGAAGTAAAGTGAATAATATTGATTACATGAAATTTAAAAGTTTTCATAGAACCAAAAGCAACCCAGCCCAAATTAGAAGAAAAGCACAAAACAGGGAGGGGGGGCACGGAATTTTATAGCAAGTTTCTCTGATAAAGGCCCCATTTCTAAACTGTATAGGAAACTGAGCCAAATTTATTAAAGTAATTTGAGCCATCCCACAAGTGACAAATGGTCAAAAGATGTGAACAGAAAGCTCTGAGAAGAAATCAAAGCTATCAATAGTCATGTAAAATACTCTTAATCACTAGTAATTAGAGAAATATGAAATAAAATAGTTCTGGGGCACTACCTGACACCTATCAGATTGACTAACATAACAGAAAGGGGAAATGAAAAGTGCTGGAGGGGATATAGTAAAATAGGTACAGGGGCATCTAGGTGGCACAGTGAATAGAGCACTATCCCTGGAGTCAGGAGCATCTGAGTTCAAATCCGGCCTCAGACACTTAATACTTACTAGCTGTGTGACCTTGGGCAAGTCACTTAACCCCAAATACTCTCCCTTGCCCTCTCCAAAAACAAAAGAAAAAAGAAAAAATAGATACGTTAATGCACTGCCGGTAAAGTTGTAAACTGGTCCAATCATTTTAGAGAACAATTTATACCTGTGTCTTAAGGGGCTATAAAACGATACTACTACTTGGTCCCCATCCCAAAGAGATCAAAGAAAAGGGGGAAAGACATAATATGTATAGAACTATTTATAGCAATTCTTTATTGTGGTAAAACATTGGAAATTGAGAGGATGCCCATCAGCTGGAGAATGGCTCTTGCTTCAAGAAATAACAAAAGAGACGGTTAAAAAAAAACAAGACTTATGTAAACTGAATCAAAGTTAAGTGAGCAAAAGTAGAACATTGTTCGTAGTAATAGCAGTGTTATTTTAATGATCAACTGAAAGACTTAGCTACTCAGATTGATAAAATGATCCACAACAGTTCCAAATGTCTCATGATAAAACATGCTCTCTACTTCCAGAGAGAGAACTGCTATACTCAAGTGCAAATTGATACATTTTTTAAAACTTTATTTTTCTTGCTTTTTTTACTTTGGCACCATGGCTAATGTGGAAATATATTTTGTATCACCTCAGATGTATAATGGGTATCATATTGCTTGCGTTCTTGATGGGGAGGGGAGGGGCTAGAGGGAGTGATAGAATTTAGAATTTGAAATAAAAAGTGAATGTTATATTGAGCTAGGAACTTCTCTCAGTAGCCCATTGACTTGATTTTCATTAATTATTTCTGCTCTTTCAAATGAAACTATTCTTTTTTTAAAGTTGGGCTCGGGGTGGCTAGGTGGCGCAGTGAATAGAGCACCGGCCCTGGAGTCAGGAGTACCTGAGTTCAAATCCGGCCTCAGACACTTAACACAAAAAACTAGCCGTGTGACCTTGGGCAAGTTACTTAACCCCAACTGCCCTCCAAAAAGCAAAAAAAAAAATAAAAAAATAAAGTTGGGCTCACTCCTCCAGTTTCTCTAGAGGGTGCCATGAGCATATATCTGTAGGAGAAATAAGTACTGTGTGTAACAGATCTGAGGTGTTGTCTTATTTATAATTTCGAGTGGAAGAGTATGGTTATTAAAAACAAATGTAAACAGTGAAAGGCAATTTATTTAATTCAGTTCAAGCTTTTAAAAATATTAGTTATTATGATTGTTATTAAAATAAAAGTTGCTATGATGTAGTGTTGGAGTTTAAATTTAGAAGATTTATGTTTGACTCCTACATCCTACATATGTCAGCTCTGGGATCCGTAGGCAGGTCATTGAACTTTTATGTGTTGTTTTCTTGTCTATAAAAATGTGCTACTAATTATAGGTTGTGATGAGAAATACATGGGGGTTGAATGTTGTAATTATTATTGTTATATCATCTTTGGTAGAATTCAGATAGTAAAGGTCCTAGTACAAGTCACTGTCCATCTCTTAGCTACTATGTGGTATAGGTGGATGTAGTACTGAAATTGGATTAAGGAATATCTGATTAATAATTTTGATTTACTTACTTAGTAGCTGCTCCAGGACCAGGGACACCCTCAGGTCATTCCATACCTTTTAGCAGAAGTTAAGAAAACCTAACAAGAAGTTTATAAAATGGGAGGGAGTGGTAATAATAGTACCAACTTCAGTAAATTGTTTTAAAATATGCATATACGTATATGTAACATTTTCCAAATCTTAAAAACTGTGTCCTCTCTGTTAGCAATTCCTTTTTATGTTTAGTGTCTTTAGGCTATTGTTTAGTGAGGTAAAATGACTGATTTTTATAAATCAATAAAAGTGTTTGGTATGTAAGTTCCTTTTCTATATATTTACACAAAACAGCTTCATGATAAATTGAGCCAGTGACAAATTGAGATATTAACTTAATTGTGTACCTTCTGGGTTTCAGTTTTTAAAGCAAGGTCTCTGGATCTGTATATACATTATATGAAGGTCAGCCTGTTTAGTTACTCTTGGTAACAGATTGGCTACAGAATCAATCATTTTTTGGCCATAGCAACTCTCAAAAACCATCTGCTAGTCATTGGAGGCTTGTTATCCTGTGTCAACAGGGGATAGGCACATATAAATGAAATTACAGATTCTTGAAGTACTGAAATAACCAGAAAAAAAGTTCTGAGAGCTGAGTGAATGAAAATTAATTTAAGTTGAATAATCACAGATAATATCATGGAGCAGATTTCATCTGAACTCACCTTTGAGGGCTATCAGAAGGTATAAATAAGATGGGCTGGATTCGGGGGGCGGAGCCAAGATGGCGGCATAGAAATAGCAAAGTTTCGCAGCTCCCACACAGCTACCTTAAATACCCATAAAATACAACTCTAAACACGTTTTAGGGCTCCAAAACTCACAAAAATACAGACAACGCATCTCTTGCTGAAGACAGCTCAGCAGGTGGGGCTCATCACAGCAGGCTGGGAGCTGTGGCCAGGCACAGCCAGAAAGCTTGGCCTGGTCCCAGGGAGGTCAGGACAAGCCACAGCTGGAGTATACAGGAGAGCAGATCTGCAGCACCTGGAGCAGTTTCCACATTTATCAAGCCAGAAGAAATAAGGCTAAGAGAAGCGTCAGTCGAATTCAAGGTAAATTTGGGGGAGAAAAGCAGGTCCGGTCGAACTGTTCCCAGGGCAAGGAATCAGCAGGAAGGGGCAGGAAGGGCTGAAAGAGGCAACTGCCTTCACTGGGCTGCTTCAGAGCTCATGGCCTGCAGATTGCAGGGGGGCCAAGGCGATTGATCACGGCCAAGGGCTCTTGCGTTGAGCGGCCTGGATATGGATTGTGGTCTCTGGTGGTGGTCCTGGGGTACACTTTCAGTGAGCCAAAGATGGTGGGGGGTGAAGCACCCCCCTAAAAGCTCCGGCAGTGATTTGGGACAGAACTTAACCCCTGGGAAGCAGAGTTCCACAGAACCAAAAAATCAAGCAATTAATTGACTGGCCAACATGAGGAAAAGGAAGCAATGTAAGAACAGCAATAAAACCCTAGAATCCTTTTTTTTTGGACAAAAAGGATCAAAGCATGGAACGGGAGGAAGACAGCCCAGAACTTAGAACTCCCACACCAAATGCTTCCAAGACATTTGAAGAATGCCTAGAAGGTATACATCAACTGAAAAAGGACTTTGAAAACCAAATAAGAGAAGTGAAGGAAAAATTGGGGAGAGAAACGAGAATGATGCAAAAAAATCATGAAAAGAGAGTCAACAACCTGACTGAAGAAAACAACACTTTAAAAAATAGATTAACTCAAATGGCAAAAGAGGCCGAGAAAGCCAATGAGGAGAAGGATGCCTTAAAAAGTCGAATTTGCCAGATGGAAAAAGAATCTGAAAAGCATTCTGAACAGAATAATTCCTTCAGAATTAAAGTGGAGCAAGTGGAAGCTAATGACTTTATAGGAGAGCAGATCACCTGCACTGAAGGCACAGTTACCACATTTATCAGAGCAGAAGAAAAAAAGGCTAAGAGAAAGGTCAGTGGATTTTTTAAATTTGGGGAAGAGCGTGTCCGGCCAAACTGCTCCCAGGGCAAGGAAGCAGCAGGAGGCGGCTGTGGCAGCAGGAACGGCTGAAAGCAGCAGCGGCCTCCGCTGGGCTGCTTCAGAGCTCCCGGCCTGCAGATAGCAGGGGGGCTGAAGCGATTGATCAGGGCCAAGGGCTCTTGCATTGAGTGGCCTGGATCTGGATTGTGGTCTTGAGTGGTGGTCCTGGGGTGTGCTTTCAGTGAGCCAGAACTGATGGGGGGGGAGGGCTGCAGCACTCCACTAATAGTTCTGGCAGCTGTGAAGTCCCCAGCGATTTGGGACAGAGCTTTCCCCCTCCAGGAAGCAGAGTTCCACAGAGATAAAAAACCAAGCAATTAATAGACTGGCCAACATGAGAAAAAGGAAGCAAGGCAGGAATAGCAGTAAAACTCTAGAATCCTTTTTTGTGGACAAAAAAGATC
>JAQQSW010013800.1:0-12237 GCA_028646575.1 Pseudocheirus occidentalis
TGTGAAACTCTGCTTCCAGGGGGAAGCTCTGTTCCAAATCGCTGGGATTTTCCCAACTGTTGGAGCTATTAGGGGGGTTTTGTGAGTCCCCCCAGCTTTGGCTTGCTGAAAGTGTACCCCAGGACCATCACCCAAGACCATGATCTGGATCCAGGCCGCTCAACGCAGGAGCACTTGGCCCTGATCAATCTATTCAGCCCCCCCTGCAGAGTCCACAGGCCATGGGCTCTGAAGCAGTCTGGTGGGAGCCGTCACTGGTTCCAGCAGTTCCCTGCCCCCACTGCTTCCTTGGCCCAGGGGCAGATTGGCTGAACTGCTTTACCACCCCCAAATTTATTTTCAAAGTTTCACTTTCACTAACCATCTCTGAGGATTTGAAGAAGATCCTCTCAGGCAGGTACTTTAGATTTTCTTTGAAGTAGACTCAAGCTGCAGCTTGGGAGGCTCTGCTCCTGGCCACTCTGGGCCTAGCCTGGCCCGGCTGTGGTTTTGGGCTGGGTCAGTCTCTCTTCTCTGAAGAACCTCTGAAGGCTGGCTGCGGCATGGGGCTGGGGGCTCAGCTCAGCTTGGCCAGGCTCCTTCCCACTGTCCCAGGCCTGGCCGTGGTCTTGGCTTCAGGCTGTTCCAGTGTTCACACTGGCTGCCGCGATGAGCCCCTGCTGCCAAGCTGCCTTCAGCGAGAGGCGTGTTCTCTGTATTTTTGTGAGTCTGAAAGTCTTAGACTTTGTCTGGGCTCATAATTTTATGGGTGTTTAGGGTAGCAGTGTGGGAGCTGCGGGACCTTGCTGCTTCTACGCCACCATCTTGGCTCCACCCCCCCCCCCCCGAGTTCTGGTTTTTTCCATTTCTTTGTCTGGGAATCACAGACACACAGAGAACTGGAGGCGGGTGATATAGAGTACATATGTCGTGCATATTATTTAGCCTCTATTATACTTTTTATCATTCTTTCAACAAACATTATTTAAACACTTGCTATATTCCAGTGAGCTCGGTGTTGGGGAGATACAAAAATGAAGATGACACAATGCCTGCTTTCATGGTGTTTATAGTTTATAAGATCATGACTGGCTACCACCTTAATTTTATTCTCTTTTCAAGACTCATTTTCTCTTTTTTCCCCCTTTTCATAGATTTAGTCTCTAAAATGGCATGATGATGACTCCTATGTCTACAACACATTTATGTCTGTAAAATACCTTCCTTATAATCCTGGGAGGTAGATAGTACAAGTATTATTACCTCCATAGGAAAGATAGGGAAACTGAGGCCCTGAGTGGTGAATTTGCCCATGCTTATCAACTTTCTAAGTCAAGTTTTATATCTAGATCTCTTGAATCTAAGGCCAATACTATTTCCATTATGTCATACCAACCTACACTGGTCACTGACAAAAAGAATGAGGTAATGCTTGTTTTTTTCTTCTCTCTTTTAGCTTTTAATTGGTCTGGAAAAGTTCTATTATTGAACTACATTTAGTGTACTTCCTTTTCTTCTTGGAATGGAGGTTTTGCTTCCCTTTGATACTCTCTCCCTGCCAATCATCTCTATCACCATTTACTTCCGAGATTCCCACTTGGGTAAAATAATGATTATCTTTCCTTTTGAGTACATGGATCTGAAAAGTTCTCATTTTTCATGGCAACCAGTCTCTAGACCAACAACTTAAAGTATTTTTTTTGAGTACAATTTGCAGTTTAACGTCAGGTATAACCCTGGACACTAAAAAACACAAGAAATAGGAGCCTTAATGAATTAATAAAAATATCAGGGAATCTCAAGACTAGCAAAGCTGAAAACAAGTTTCAAGGGGGAAATGTTGCAATTCTGACACTTCATTTCCTGAGGGGTATATAGAAAATGTGGGGACCTTAGGGAAACTGCTTAAAACACCACTGGGGACATATGAACAATGACAGTATTTCAATACGGCTTTATTTTTCCTGTTTGCTCCCTCTTGCCCAGTCGTTTCAAATTATATGACCAAGTCTCTCTGACTAGAACAAAAGAGAGAATAGAAAAATTTAATTTCTATTCTCCTTTCTATTTTCATCTCAGAGGTAATTCTCTCCCGGAGAATTCAATGAATCTCTGGTTGTTCCTAATTCCTCTCTCTTAAGGAGATTTTTTTTTAAATTCCCAAGGACTTTTTTATTTATCCCAATTCATTTGTAAATCAGGCCTTGCTTAAAGAATGGAAGCATACTTTAGACATGATATATTGGTCCAGGATGGGATGTTAGTAGCCATATATCATTGACTTAGTGGAAGAAGAGGCATTAGAAACCATCTAGTACAATCTCCCCATATTATAGTTGAGTTTCCAAGTTTTTCTAATAGGGGGCTATGTGATTTTTAAAAAATGTGTATGAGTGTGGACCACATGAGTTAGTTATTCTAATTCAAAAAGTATTCCTCAAAAGACTAATATGTACAAGGCAGTGTGGCACATGCCAGAAATTTTTTTTTTATTTTTTAAATGGTTACTGACCTCAAGAAGCTTAAATTCAAATATTTAGCAATGGTAATATATGGCATGATAGACATTCAAGAATTCTTTCCCTAAAGTGTAATATATTGTACATGTGTAAAACTGATTTGTCAGTATATATATGTTTATTAGGGTTAGTGGTACCCTAATAAGATTTGCATTCATCAATGCATACATCAAACCTTCTTGGAACAAACCACCAGCATGAATGCCAGTATTCCCAGTAAGCCTGTCTTATATCAGTATTCATGACAAAGTTCCCCCTCTGTCCAACTAGAGGTCACATGTCTCCCTCTGAAGTGGCATTCTGGGAAGTCTCCATCAATCAGCTCTGCTCTCAATTGAACAAAGTGTGTTTATATTTCTAGGCATATCTGTGTGTGTGTGTATGGGTGTGTGCATATACATAATATGTATGCACATACATATGTGCACATGCATATACATGTTTTTTCATACACATGCACACACACAGAGGCAGAGAGACAGAGACAGAGAGAAAGCTTGTTCAGACATTGAAGACACCAAGGTCATTCACTACATACTGAGCCATCACCAGTCATCCTGACTTTTGTCTTGCCACTAGACTTAAATGATTCTGGAGGAGAGAGTGAGGCTAATGAATTTGTTCAAGTTAAAACATCATCCCATGATATCATTAGTCTCCTTCAAAAGGAAGAATGAACAACAAGTGTCTAGCTAAGGTGTTCACCTTGGGACAGATAGATGGTGCAGTAGATGGAGTGCAGGACCTGGAGTCAGGAAAACTCATCTTCTTGAATTCAAATCTGACCTTAGACACTAGCTATGCAATGCTGGGCAAGGCTTTTTACCTCAGTTTATTCATCTGTAAAATGAGCTGGAGAAGGAAATGGCAAGCCATTTACCAAGAAAATCCTAGGGAGTAGCTAGATGGTACAGTAAATAGAGCACCAGCCCTGGAGTCAGTAGGACCTGAGTTAAAATTCAACATCAAACACAATATTTACTAGCTGTGTGACCTTAGGCAAGTCACTTAACCCCAATTTCCCTGCCTTCCCCCCTACAAAAAGACAAAAAATCTTAATGAAGTCACTAAAGAATCAGACATGTCTGAAATCACTGAACAAGAACAAAAGCATCCACAAGTTATATGTAAGTTCTGATTTGTGATTGATTACATAAGCATAAGATGAAATGAAATTATGAATTCAAGCTTTATTTTCCCAATGTCATTAATACATGTTTATTGTTTGTTTTCTCAATTTGGTGCACAATACACCATTATTAACTGTTTGCCAAATTTGGGGGATGCACATAAATCATTAGTAATGGTTTACCAAATCTGGAGGACACATATGTCATTGCTAAATTATACACAAATATTTATTGCCAAAAAATCCTTACAAAACAACTACTTAGTCACAATATGGTGACAAAACAAAATGGAACCCCTCATCCTAAATTAACATTCTTATCCTCACTATAAGCAGGAATATAAAAGCAGTTTAAAAAGTTGCCTAACCAAGTTCATTCATCCAAAAGTACACGCCCATGATAGTCACTGACCAGCCCGATGAGAATACTGCCATTTGACAAATTCAGCTATTTTCATGAGATATATTCATTCGTGGAACATCTCATCTGTGACTCTTGGCTTATATAGAAACATTGATTTAAAGTTGGAAGAGAAGTTAGAGTTCATCAAATCCAACACCCTTATTTTACAGATGAAGAAACTGAGGCCATGAGAGGTTAAGTGACTTGCCCAGGGTCACTCTGTCAGTAAGTCTATGAAACAGGATTTGAACCCAGATCTATCTGACTCCAGGTATAGCACCCTATCTACTATACCACTCTGCCTCTTAATCACTGACAGTGGCTCATGGTTTCAGTTTCAACCATTTCATGGAAGATAATGCGCCTTCACAAAGCCAGGTATTTACAAACATTGCTCACAGTTTGGCCATAGAGCAAGAAATTTCAGGTGGTTGAGCCCCAAGGGCCTTCTAGTTCAAATGTGCTAGCTAAATAGTTTGCTTGTTTGTTTGTGTTGGCTCACAATCTAGGCCATGTGCATTCTAGAGGCAGGCAAACCACATTTAGCCCACAAGATGTGTGTTGATTGCCCAGAATATATTCCACTCCTCTTATTTTACAATGAAAACTTGCTCAGTCTCACTTAGCAACTGAATGGCAGAGATGAGCCTAGAACACGGGCCTCTTTTCTCCCAGACCCATATTCTTTCCACACTACCAGGAACCCTGAGAATTGCTTTGCTGCTCCTAGATATTCCCTGGAATATAATTTGCAGGCGACTGTCCTGGAAGGAGTAAGGTCTTGAGGCCTAAGTGACAATCGTTTAAAATATACCACACATGTGCAGGAAAAGTCAGGCTACAACTGAAATGAGTTACATTAGAAGTATGAAAGGGAGAGAGTCAAAGCCCAACAGATGGGTGTTCTAAGTTAGTTTAAATTTTTTGACTTAATTCCAGGTGCGCCCTCTTACTTTGAAATGTTGTTATTTAAAATTCTTCTAAAGATGAGAGTTCAATGAGCAAAATTACAAGTGAATTTTGGTCACTAAAATAGGATGAACATAATGGACTATCTTTAATAATTATGAACCTGAAACTAGAAAGACTGGGTTCTCAAGTGAAGGCCAACACTGCTTCAAAGGAGAACCTCAGAAAGCAGGTCAAGTACCCAACTGAGACAGGGCCTTAAAGGCAAGGACTGCTGCAGACTTGAGTGCATTCTATAAATTGAGGTATCTTCTAGGTGTGATTTATTACCTCCATTTTGAAATATAGATACAAGGGTACTTCTTTGGAGGACTTCCATGCAGTCCAAACTTCTTAACACTACTACCATCCTAAAGTCATTCATCATGAGCGCCTTCATCTCTCACTCTATGTTCTCCCACTCTCTACCATGAGAAGCAATTGGTTTTTCTCCTTACTAAGGTCAGCCCCTCTACTTATGTCCTGGATCTAATCCCTTCTTGTCCCCTCAAAGAGCTTGCCACATGAATAATTCCCTTTCCTCCTCTTTCTCCTTGATTTTTCCCTATGCTGTTTGTAATGGGCTCTCTCTCCTCAATTTACTTCTCATGACACTTATGAGCATATATTGTATTCCTCTCTAGTAGAAGATGAGCACTTTGACCAGCAGTGACTGATTTGCTTTTGCTTTTATATCCCCAGCATCTATCAAAGTGTTTTGCATATAGCAGGAGCTAATAAATGCTTATTAAATTGAGTCATTGAATTCATTGAGGATTTTGTTTTTAGTCCCATAGCTTCATGATGTTTGGGAAGGACTAGCAACTCTTCTGTGAGGGCTTGCCAAGTCCAATTCAGGGCTGCTCCACCTTTGGTGTCCACCTGTCACCCAACCTTTACCTGTGGCCCCAAGAAACGAGCCAAGTCTCCTAAATTTCAAATATAAAATGGGGAAAGTAACAGTGCTTACCTCACAGAGTCACTGTGAGGATCAAATGAGATAATATTTATATTAATATGTTATATTAATATAATACAGTAATAGTTAATTAACATCAATATATTAATTATATAAATATTCATATGTTATCAGTGATCATGTTAATATGTCACCATTTATCAATAATAATGTGTTAATATGCTATATTAATATACAGCACATTATATTAATGTATAATTAATTTTCATTTATTATTTATTTATATATTCATTATTAACATACAACATATTTATATTAATATAAAATACATTATATCAATATATTTTATATAATACAGTATGTTATAATATCAATAAGATCAATATTAATTAACAATATTAATATCAATGTGATAATATTACTATGTAATAATATATTAATATAGACTTAAAACCGTGCCCAGCAAAAAATAGTTGCTTAAAAATACTTATTACATTCATCCATCCCAGTTTCTAGGCCTGTATTCTTTCCAGTACCCCAGTCTGTTGCTCCCAACTTTTTCCCTTCAGTAACTGGTGATGTTGTACCTTCTCTGCAGTTTCCTCTTCCAAGAGTATAATGTGCTGAATTCTTTCCTCTACATGAGTTGAACTTTTTCTTACCCAGTGACTCTTGTGACCAAGATTTTCCATTTCAAGAGCATCCATTTGGAATTAAAGAACCATAGAACAGATTTGCCTTTATGCAAAACTAACTGACCTATTCAGTTTTCCAGGAAAAGAGAACATGGGACCAACACTTTTAGGTCACACAATTGTGGGAGAAAAGACTCCCTGTCATCAGCTACTACTTTTTTTCATGGAAACAAATTCAGTTTCTCCCACTACAACATAGATCTCTAAGACGTATCTCATGTTACCTATCACTAGTCATCCTTGACCCAAAAACAATGCCTAACAAATCACAGGCTCAGCTTTAACCATATCCATTGGAGAACTAAGGACATAGGGACAATATGAGGGAGAAAGACACAACTCTCGTGGAACATTGTTATTACACAAATGTGTTTTCAATTTAATGGAAAAGTCCAATGGGCTACACTGTGAACTTATTGCATCCTGATACTAGAATGTAAGCTCCCGGAGGGCAGGGACTGTCACTTTTATATTGATATTTCTTGCGCTTTATATATAATATTCTTAGTAATTGGGGTTAGTAACCTAGACATTTACTTATTTTCTCACCTATACTCAGTCCACATAGCCAATTTGCTGTCAAATATTTCTACCTTCACAACTTCTCTCTTACCTGTGCCCTTTTCTCCATTCACGAAGTCACTGTCCTAATATAGACCCTAATCACCTCATACTGCCTTCTTGCTGACTCTCTTTTCCTGTAATGTTCTCCCTCCTCCCCATCAGCTCTTGGTTCCACCCCCCCCCCCCACCACCTCCTTCAGGACTCATCTCAGATTCCACCTTCTGTAAAAGGCCTTTCACCATCATTTTTCATCTCCCCCTTCCCAGTAACTTCCCTCTGAGATTACTTTCTACTTGCACATTTACACTATATCTTGTATACATTTGCATGTTGTCTCACACATTAGAATGGGAGCTCCTTCAGAGCACAGACTGGTCTTGCTGCCTTTCTTTGCCTCCCCAGCACTTAGTATGATGCCTGGCACATACTATGTGCTTAATAAATGTTTATTCATTGACCGATATAACAGGCATTGGATAAATGCTTGTTGATGGATTGATTGTGGGAGAAGAGAGAAGGAAATGCCAAAGACTATAGAAGCCTAGAAGAACCGCAAGAATTCTCAGAGTGTTGAGAGTCCCAATAGCACTGTCTGTTTTGTAGCATACTTTACACACATTCTCCTATTTAGCTCTTAATGACATCCCTGTGAGGGAGGTTTTCAGGTCCGTGCATACCCTTTTTACAGGTGAGGAAATTAAAGCTCAGAAATGTTAATCTACTCACACCAATACATTATATGAAGGAATTTAAAGTAGCTCTTTGAGTAGTCAATATAATACTAAAGGAGATATGAGAATTAGGGGGACTTAGGAATTACAAGGAGCATTTAATTGCCACACCTTTCCCCTTTGCTAATACCAGACGGCTCTGGAAAGCGATGGCACAGAGTCTTTTGCCAAAGAAACCATGTCAGCCTAGGCAAGCCAGAACTTTAGTGGAAAAAGATATATTTGTCTTTGCCAGAAGCTAGGCCACAGTCAACAAAGTTTTCTTGACTGCAGATTTAGTATTTAAGCTGGGCCAGTTTTCTGATTATTGCTTCATTGTAGACAGCTTGGGGACTGAGTCAGTATGTTTAAGAGAAAGATGGAGAATAGGGAACAGAAAAGTTTCGTCATCAAGCTATCACTTAAACGAGAGGTATCTCAGACAAGGTCATATAAAAATCTGTTTTGTCAACATATTTTAAAACAGAGTTGTACCTTCCAGCTAGCTTTATTTGCACATCTTCTGGACATTCAAGAATGGTCAAATAAAACATAAGAGGCATAATTTGCATTTATAGAGTACTTTTTCTCATAAAAGCCCATTTCCTCAGGCTCTGGACATGATGAACATAGGGAAAAGCACAAAGTTCAATCTGGGTATTTTATTTTGCCAAGGAAAAGAACTAAGAAAATTGAAGACAAGGAGGCTGGGGGGATAGGAATTGAGTGTCATAATGTCAGTAGGACACAGAGAAATAAAATATCTTTCTATGGATAAAGTGAACACGATAAGTGGAAGGGAGAGGTGTCAAAATATTTACATATGTTAGTGCTTGGCAGACAATGTGGCATAGTGGATAGAATTTAATGGCATCAGGAAGACTTGAGTTGAGGTCTTTGACATTAATCAGTTTTTATGACCTTAAGAAAGTCACTCAATGTTACTGAAACCTCAGTTTCTTCAGGTATAAAATGGGGATAATGTTATCTTTAATATCTAATTCATAGGGTTGTTTTATGACTCAAATGGGATAATGTTCATAAAACTGCTTTGGGTAACCCTTGTATTGATTGGCCAGTGATGTCTGTGATCCACTTTATAATTCAAAGTGATATTTATGTATAAATTTCTACTGGTAAAAGTGATAAAACAATCCTCTGTATGAGACTAAATCAAATTGTTTTGTTATTGCATTCTAAAATTGCCATTGCAACTCCCATTTTAGGAAATTTCCTTCCTTAGGAAAAGCCATATTTCACTGCAATTCATTTAGCTTGAATACTGAGTTAACAGCTCTGCAAAGTATAACTGCTTACAACTTCATAGATGCCTGTGCTAAAAGTTTACAATTATTTTTTCTCCCTTTTGTAACTTTTGCAAGGAGATAATCAGGCTTTCTTCTCTACTTCCACTCTGAAGTAATGGTATTTTCTCCAAGGTAATTCGCAGGATAATTGTTAGTATTTGAAAATAGGCAGGTTTCCTATCCTGAGATAATAGACTTCTCCTAAGGCTAATGAATATATGCCATGGTTAAAACTGATTATGAGAAAATGTCCAAAACAAGTCATTCATCCTGAAAAAGAGTTATCTGCACATAAACCTGAAGATGCCCTTCTGTTGACAATTTGGTGATGCCTAGCTTCTACAGATGTGGAAACTGATGAATTATAAAGATTCATCACAGGCCTGAGAGGAACATCTCAGACAGTACCCTTCTCCTTCATCATGGGCCCTGACTGATAAACTCCTCAATAAGTCATATGAATGTATATATTATGCTTTGGAGTCTACTTGCATTTTTTTTGCTTTTTGGAAGGAGGAGGGCAGGGCAATTGGGGTTAACTAACTTGCATAAGGTCACACAGCTAGCAAGTGTTAAACATCTGAGGCCAGATTTGAACTCAGGTCCTCCCGACTCCAGGGCCAGTGCTCTATTCACGGTGCCACCTAGCCACCCCTCTACTTGCATTTGTTAAAGGGGAAGTAGCAAAAAATTATAGAAGCACCTATTTAGAGAGCATTTGCTGGTAAATGCTGGGGAACAGAGCAGTAGAAACCAATCACTTCTTCATCCTCCAGAATTTTGTTTGAACCCAGAACAAATCCATGTTGTAAATTTTAAAGTACCCCATAAATTTCATTTGTTATTAGTACTTACTAAAAAAAACAAGGACAAAGTCCAAAACCCCTTCTAGCTTTCAAATTCTATCATTCCATAAATTGTCTGAGCCTTTATATTTGATGAACAAGTTTGATGCAGAGTCAAGATGAGAATATGCAATGCTGCCTCATCAAGGTGAGGATGTAGGGAGGATTCCATATAATTCCTATATGATTTTATTGTTTAACCTTTTATTACTCAAATGAATGCATTTTGAATTATGCCTTATCTCCTAGTATATAGCATTTAAAAGCTGGGAGGAGCCTTAGAAATTATAGAATTTCAGTTCCATAGATTCAGAGTTTAGAAGGACCTTAGAGGGTATCAAGTTTGATTTTATTTCATTTATATTTTTGTATATTTATTTATTTATATTTCATTTTACAAATGAAAAACTGAAACCCAATGAAGTTAAGTGACTTGCCCAATGTCACACTGTTTTTGTCTGAGGCAAGATTTGAACTCAGGAATACCTGACCCCAAGCACAGCACTCTATCCATTGTGTGGACTCACTGGTTCTTTTATCTACTCCATCCTTCTGATTTTATGGATGCAGAAACTGAAGCCAGGAGAGGAAAAGTGATTTGTCCAAGATTGTCCAGAACAGATTAAAAGTCAGGTCTTTCAACTCTAAATCTAGTGTTCTGACCATGAGGTAATGAAGGTTGAGAGAGGTTAGCAACTTGCCCAGTGTCACACAGAACCATAAGGACAAGGATAAGATGAGATCCTTGGTGTCTTGATGCTCAATTTAGTGTGCTTCCCCCTCTATCATGCTACCTCTTAGAAAGAGATTTTATCTTCTAGTTAGTTACAGGAGGTTAAATGTAGGTAATGACATGCTAAAGCAGCTAGTGTGGAATGGATGAAGTGCTGGACCTGAAATATATCTCCCTGAGCTCAAATCCTAGCTGGGCAAGTTATTTAACCCTCTTTGCCTCAGTTTCCACATCTGTAAAAGGAGACGAGGAAGGAAATGTCAAGCCAATCCAGTATTTTGCCAAGAAGCCCCAAATGGGGTCACAAAGAATTGGATGTGACTGAAAAAAAACAGGAAAACAACAATAACATGCTAAGCAGTGGGAATGGGGTGTCTAAGTGTCCAAGTACACAAGAAAGGAGAAAAATGAGAAGGATAATTTAAGTACGTGGTCCTGTCCTGGATTCAAAACTTCCACTTGAAATTTTTCCCATAAAGTGGCCAGGAGTAAGCCTGTGATCCTTTAAGATGCTTTGTTAAATTTAAGTAGAAAAAGAATTATTTTTCCAAAAGGAAAATAATAATGTGATGCTCAAGGGGATTCCTCTTAAAACTACTAAGGTTGGAAGTTTGGATAATCATTCATAAGGAGTTATTAAATGAGGGGACTAAGAACGAAGTGTTCAAATTGTCAGGATCACAAGACTATGATCCCATTGCTAAGATCCCATGACCTTGATGCAGGCAAGCTCAAAATAATGAGACAGGACTCAAAAAGGTAGAGAAAGTTGTTCATAGAATTTAGAGTTTAAAGAAACATTTTCTACTTCAGTCCCCTATTTTACAGAAAAAAACATGGAGGCCTAGTTCCCACCCTGGGGCCCTACAAACTGTTGAAAGCTCTCTACATCTAGACAACCCCAGCCACATAAACATGCCATCTTTCTGCCATACTATTCTCCTCTTTCCACTTTTGAAACTGTAATCAAACCAATCCACTGCATAAGTGACATACCATTTGATTGCCCCATGGCTCCACTCACTATCCCTCCCACATCACACTGCCCTATAGGTATTGTCTTTTTCATTAATATAAGCTCCTTGAAACCTTGAAAGACTTATATGAACTGATGCTGAGTGTGGGGAGCAGACCAAGGAGAACATTGTACACAGTAACAGCCACAGCATGCGAGGACATTTTGATGGACTCAGCCCTTTTCAGCATGTTTATGTGGCCAGGGCTGTCTAGATTTAGGGAGCTTTTAACAATTTGGAATGTTCTCTGCCCTGGTCTCTGCCTACTGGTTTCCCTGGCTTTCTTGTCTTGACCTACATCTGGCTACTGATCTCTGATGGTTCTGCAGGAGAGAGTGAGGTTGAGGACTTCACACAGCTCAGTTCCTTTAAATCTAATTCACATGCAAGTCAAGACATCACCTTTGTGACTTCACTGGTCTTCTTTGAGAACTAAGGACAAACAATAAGTCCCAGCTAAAATCCAGCC
>JAQQSW010013801.1:0-12236 GCA_028646575.1 Pseudocheirus occidentalis
CACCTCCTCTAGGAGGGAGGGCCCCAGATCCAGGTGAAAGGACAGAAAAGGGTCCCCAGAGGCCGACCGGTTCTCGGACTGACTTTCCGAGGGCCGTGGGGGCTGGGGAGCAGTGGGGGGTGGCAGGGCTGGCCGCACTGGGGACGGGGCAGCCGAGGGGGCTGGGGAAGGGCCAGGGGAAGGGCCAGGGGAAGGGCCGGGGCCGCCGGCCCCGCCGCCGTGGCGGCTCAGGAAGGACGTGTCCCCAAAGGCATCGCCCCCACGTCCCACATGCATGGTATGCCGAAAGTCACCCAGGGGAGCTGAGATAGCATCTCGGTCCAAACGCTTTTTGGGCAAGGCTGGGCCCAGCTGTTTCAGGATGGGCATCTGGGAGGAGAAGAGAGGCTCGGGTCAGCACCGGGGGGGGGGGGGGGGGGAAGAGAAAGAGAGAGGTGGAGCAGGAAAGGTCCTTGAAAACCTAGGCTGAGAGCTCCCCTGCTCATCTCCAGTGAGAGGAGAGGATCCCCCTGGAGGGCCTGGTTCCCCCGGGAGTCCCTTTTCTCTCCCCCTCCCCCTTGGGCAGCTTCTCTACTTCCTCCAGCTGTCTCACCTCAATATCCTCCGCCTTCTCCACGTGTCCCTGGGTCACCCCCTCCCCCTACAAACATCCCAGTCCCTCCAAGGCGTAAATCACACCCACCTGGATCCCGCTGGACTGGTTCTCCAGTTCCAGGAGAGGGCTTGGGGGGTGGGGAGCCTATACTAATCTGAGCACCCTCTTCAATGTCCCTACCCTACTCCCCCCCTCACCCGCCCACGTGGCTTCTCTGCCCAAGGGCTGGGCCCATCCATCCCACTGTCCCCCTTACTCTTTAGGGGGATCCTTGGACCCCCGGAGGGTTCTCAGTCCTGGCCAGCTCCACTCTGCTGGGGCTGGGCCCAACTTGAGTCCGACACCAATTCCTCCTCAAGCACCCCCTCCTTTCACCTGGCAAAGGGAGAGCCAGTAGGGGCCTCAGGGAGCCAGGCGTCTGAACCCCCAGCCCTTGCTCCACTCAGTGAGCCTGGCATCCAGCCTACCAGCCACCACCCCTTCAGGGATCCAGGCATCTGAGTCCCATCCTACCTGGCCAGGCCCAGCAGAAGGTCAGCCCCAGTTTGAGGGGGCCATAGTGGGAAGGGAGCGGGAGCCTGAGGATCAGGAGCCGACGCCCAGTCTGGCCCCTCTCGGGGTTGGGAGGGTTAAGTCCCTGGCCCCTCCTCCCCATCCCTCCCTCTGTCAGCTCCAAAAGTTTGGCTCTGGGATTTAAAGGGCCAGCTGTCCAGGAATTCCCCCCAGGGTGCTGGACCACCCTCTGCTTAGGGGTGAGGGAAAGGGGGAGGGGGCTGGAATTTCTCTAGGGGCTTAGGAGCTAAAGGAGTCTTTGAGTTGCTGGATGAGATGCTTCAGAGCCCCTCGGACCTGCCCCTCCCCCCACCGTGCCCTCACTGCTCTGCTTCCTGGCCTGGAATTTCCTGGAGCCTGGGTTGGGAAAGAGTAATGGCTTCCAGATTCAGCTGACTGGGATGGGGGTGGTACTAGACAGGATGGGGTGGGAGGAAGAGGAGAAGAGACCCAGAGTCAGAGAAGAGACAGCTGAGCGCCCTTCCAGGGCCTGGAGCACAGTTCTCCCCAGGCTCCCTGCATCTGGGAGCTTTGGGGAATGAGGGACAGCAGTCAGTCCCGAGATCCCTCCCCTCCCCCTTCTATTTCCATCCTCCTCTCCAGGAAGTCTGTCTGTTTCCCTAAAGGATCACCCAGGATCTGCTCCCTACCTTCAGCCTCCCCATTGAGAAGCAGGGAAGAGGGCCAGACTCTGCCCCTCACCCACCCGCTCCCTCATGACCAGGGTGATCCCTAGACAAGCCACTCCTCGTATTCTCTGGCTCAGAGGGTCTCCAGGGTCTCTTCCAGCTCTAAATGCTCTCTTCTGTCTCCTTTTTGTACAGATTCTGGCTCTTTTTTCTGTCTCTGGGGCCTGACACAAGGAGCCTGGGGCATTTTGGAGGAGACTTGCTCATTCACTGGGGCATAAGAGGGAATGGGGAGTCGGGGCTGTTGGGCTGGAGGGGAGACCCTGTCCTGGACTCTCCGTTCCCTAAGCTCACTAGATGGTGGCAGATCCCTGGATTGGACCTGGAGAATGCAGAAATTGGAGACAGGACTCAGGAATCCCACATTCTCTCAACACAAGCCAAAGGGACATCATTTGGAGCCATCCTTCCTTTACTTGAGAAAAAAGAAGGCTATGGGGAGGAAATACTTAAGGAGCAGAGCCATGACCCCCAGGTCCTGCTTACAGGAGTCCCCCAGCTCAGAGCTGGGAGGGGCCCAAACATCCCCCATTTGACAGAGCAGACAAGTGAGGCCGGGGAGATGGCATCTCCTCCTTGGCTAGCACCCAGAACCTGGCTCCTCCACCCTTCATGTTGGGCCTAGATCTTGCCCTATTCTACGAACCAATGGGAACCCAAAGGCCTTGAATGAGCATTTATGAAGTGTCTCTTCTGAGCCAGTTTGATGCTGTGAAAGGTCTGGGGGTCCAAGGGTCCTTTCTGGCTGCTAAGTCCCTGGGGCCACTAACTGGGAGGCCTTCCCTACCCAGTTTCCTCATTTGTAAGATAGGGGTGAGCCATCTCCTTTCTGCCCAGGCAGGACGAGTCTTATTCCAGCCATAAGGTTAGTGGAGATGGATGGGAGCTGTTGTTATCAGTTGGGGGAGGAGAAAGGAAGGGAGGAAGAGCTCCCCTGATCCCCCTAGAGTCTAGAGAGCTGGATTCAGGGTCAGGTCAGGGAGAGCTGCCTGGAGGAGGTGGGTTCTTGAAGGAAGGGGAAAGGATGCAGCATTGCTTGGAGGGGGGGGGGGGAGATATCCAGTCAGAAGTAGTAATAGTAACTTAACTGGAGGAACATCAGAAGAGAGGCCAGAGGGAAGGAGGTGCCTGAGGACCCAGTGGAGGGGGCTGGAGGAGGCTCCAGCTCTATAGCCTTGAACAAGTCTTCCCCTCCCTAAGCCTAAGTACTTCCCTTGGTAAAAGAAGGATGTGCATTGGTGTCTAAATGCCCGCTTAGCATGGACTTGGAAACTCTTTTGGAATGTTAGGTGGAGGCTCCCTGTGGGAATAGCTCAGTGGTTGTTTGGAACTGAGAAACTGTTCTTAGCCCCTGGTCCTTGAGGAGGCCTTAAATCCAGATATGGATGGATGGACGATGGATGGATGGATGGACGGACGGATGGATGGATGGATGGATGGATGGACGGACGGATGGATGGATGGATGGATGGATGGATGATGGATGGATGGATGGATGGATGGATGGGTGGATGGATGGGTGGATGGATGGATGGATGGACAGACATACAGACAAAGGGGCTTACCAACATTTCTCTGTACTTTATGAAGCTGAACCCATAGGCAGGTTTCACAGACGCTTCCTCTTTCTTTGCCCCATACCTTTAGGCAGCCCCTTAGGACTTCCTGAGGCACCTTCCCCTTACCTCCCACCCCCAGATCAGTCTCTGTGGATCAGTGATATGGGACCAGGATCATTAGGGAGGCAATCCCTTCTCCTGTGCAAGTGTTGGGCCAGAGGCCTGGAAAGGGGCCTCTGAAAGTGGGTAGAATCCCACCCTCCAGGCTTGCCAGGCTTCGGCCAGAAGTCCCCCCAGAGCAACCACTACCAATCCAGCCAGGACCAATCGGACAAGGTTGGACACGGTATAATCCTGGGAGCTGGGACCTGTAGGAAGAAGGCTATTACTGGCTGGATGGAGCCTTTGAGACATAGCTTGGAATTTAGGCTTTGTCCTTGGATGGAACCTCTGGCTTAGTTGTCCCCCTTTAGCTCAGTAAGCTGGTTGAGACCCAGGTACGTTAACACAGCAAAGCTCTCAGCTCTTCCCAGTTTTCTGGGCACAGGGACTCTGAGTCAGAAGGGAGGCAGGGATGGGGAAATGTGGATGTCCCCTCCCTCCAGAGGTGGGCTGTCTGGCTAGCTCACCTATTGGGATGTCCAGCTTCTCTGGGGAAATGTGGGGGGATGTGGGAGCTCCTGGGAATGGGGAAGAGAGAAGGGAGAGGGTTAGGAGCTGGCCAATCTAGGTCCTCTTCCACCCACAGCCTGAGTAATCTTGCTTCTGCAGTCATCAGAGGGAGCCTGGAAGTTCAGTTTGCATGAGCTCCTACAGATCACTGAATCTAAGCCCCTTCTTTATAGATGAGGACATTAAGACTCGGAGAAAGCTGTAAAGTTGCGTGTTATGAGAGCAGAGCCATGTACTCAGATGCCTCTCTCAGGGCCCACGCAGACCCTCCTCCACTCCTCTTCATCTCCCCGGGGATAGCCCTGGCCCTGAGCCCCACCTTGCCATACCCTGTAAGGACAGCTGGCTAGTGAGACTTAGGGGGACAGATGGCCACCTTGGGGAGCCTTTGGCCTGGAACTTGAAGGTCCCCTTACTCACCGGCTGGTGTATTTGACTCTGCTGGGGAGAGGGTTTGAGGGATTCCTAGGAATAAGAAAAGTGAAAGATGTCTTTCTTCTCTGTCTCATGTCCCGTTTCTTTTCTCCCTCAGCCCTCCTGATCTAGAGCCAGAAGCTAGCGCTCCCATTTTACAGATGTCCCAGAACAGTTAAGGGGCATGCCACCAAATCTCCAGCCAGCAGGTGGCAAAAGCCAAATTCGGACCCAAGTTTGGTACCAAAAGCCAGGCTTCTTTCCACTCCTCCACACTGCCTCCAGCCCATCCCGTCCCAAGTCTTTCTGCTCTCAGCTCAGCTCAGTCTGATTCAGCTCAACTAAATTCATTTAAGCTTAAACCAAGAAGCCACAATGCACTAGTGTCCAGGAAGCTCACCAGCCTTGGGCATGAGGCCTTCTACCCATTCTGGGATTCAAGGATCCCTGTCTCTGCCTTCGATCCTCTGGGACAAGTCACTCCTCATGTCCTCAGCGTCTTTTCCAGCTCTAAATGCTGTCTTTCTCCTTTCTGGCTTGTTGGCCTCTGCTGGGGTGGGGCTAGATCTAGTAGGGGGGTTCTGAGGACTGCTGGGCTGGGGATCCTTTACCTTTGACCCTGAGCTCTAGGGGTTCACTGGGGGCCGTCCACAGGTAGGGGAAGTGACTGTCAAACCCATAGCATTGGTAAGTGCCTTTGTGGCCGGTGGTCACCGAAGGGATGGGGAAGTAGACAGGAGACATCCCTTCCTGGGTCTTCCAGATGCCCGCTCTTCCCTCCTTGGCTATTGCAAACATATTAAAGCCAAATTTGGAGCTGCAGGAGAATGTCACATTCTCCCCAGAAGACACCTCAGTTCCAGGCAGGATGGAGAAGGAAGGTTTGTCATACAAGCCTGGGAAGGAGGAGACAGAATATTACAGGGGAGCTCCTGCTCCTGGTGAGCTGTGCCGCTTTGTACAGTTTGTACCCAGGCTCAGTCTTTTTCTTCTGACCAGAAGATAACCTCCTCCCACCTCTGGTTCCACCCTCTTGACTCCCCCCACCTCCGACTCTTCTCCCTGCTGCCCCTGGGCCTTCCTCCCCCCACCCCAGCTCCCAGGTTTCAGGGCCAGGTGGTCTCAGCAGATTTCCCCTCACCTGTTACCACCAGCTCCAGCTGGTTGCTGGGCTGTGACCAGTAGTTCCCATTCCTGTAGGAACATCTGTACCGGCCTGCGACATTGGCCAAGGCACTGCCCAGGGGAAACCGTGCCCTGGCTTCTAGCCCTGGAAGGCCAGGCTGGTCCTTGTAGTCACTGGGGGAGTCTAATCGCTCCAGGCGGTACATCTCAACTCCAGGGGGCCCTTGGCACCACAGGATCACGTCTGCGCCCCAGGCAACCATGGACCGAGGCTTTGCCCAGAGGGTGGGTTTGGAGAGCAGGCCTGGAAGAGAATGACTCCAGAGCTCCAGGGCTGTGGCTGCCCCCACTCCTTCCCAGCCTTCCTAGCCCTGGCCTCCCTCCCTGGCTCCTGCGGGAGGGGGGGATGGGGGGAACATTGGGGATGGGGCTGGTGTGTCCAGGGAAGCAGCGGTCTGTGCTGATTGGGGAGAGGGACTGGGTGGGGGGGCTCACCTGTATGTGCTGTGATCCCCAGGCTCAGACACAGCCCTATGGGAGAGCATCTGGTGAGACACAGAAAGATTTCCCTCCCAGAGATGAGGGGATGTCCCCTGGACTCTGACTCCTGAGCTTCTCAGGGCCTCCAAGAGTCGAGAAATATTTGCTGGAAGAGACCTGAAGATCATGGAGTCTGACCCCTAATTTCACAGAGGGGGAAACTGGTGTTCAGAGCAGGAGAATGATTTGCTCATGGTGGTGCAGCTGGTCTGAGTGGTCCCCTCCCCTCTCGGCCTGACCCTTGGGATCTCCCAGTCCCCTCCCCTCTCGGCCTGACCCTTGGGATCTCCCAGCCCCCTCCCCGCTCAGCCTGCCTCCTGTCAGGGCCCTCTCCCACTCTCTTAGCACTCACCAAAGGAAAGTAGGGTGGGGAGAGAGGAGCCCATGGTCCTGGCCAGGGCCTCCAGGGAGGTAGGAGGACAGATGGATCCTCGCCTCCTCATACCCTAAAGATACTTAGCAAATGGGGCCCTGGGTGAGGGAGGTCCTAATCACTGGGTCTGCTTTTGGAGGGGGAGTGTTTATCTCCGAACTCAGCATCCTCCTGCTTCCTCCTGGGATGACCATGAGCTTCCTCCTCGGATGTGGTGGCTCTGCCCAAGAAGGCAGCTGGTCTCCTCTAGCCTCTCCCCAAGCGCCGCCTGTTCTCGGTCTTGTTAGTCGGGAGGGATCCAGGCTGGATGACAGCAAGTCTGAGGAGTGGTCCTCGGCTGTGACCCCTGGCAAAGCCTCTTGCCCGGTGGCCTCGGTTTACCCCTCAGCACTAAATATCTGAGCTCCCTTTTGGATCTGAAAGTCTAGGATTTTCTTTGCTTGATTCTTTTCTCCCTTTTCTTGGGCTTCTTATCCCTACCCCTGCTTCTAAATGGACTCTTCCCCTCCCCTATTCTCCCCTCCTCTCTCCTCTCTTCCCTTCTCCTCTGTTCTCCCTTCCCTTCCCCTCCTGTCCCCTTACTTTGCTCATACCCCCTTGCCTTCCTCTCCTCCCCTCCCAGTTTCTTCCTCCATCCTCCCCCCTCCCCATCCTCTCCTGTGCCTCTCTCCCCTGCCCATCCCTGGCCCCTGCTACCCCTCTGACTCCACTGACCACAGACTAATGGAACTTACCTAGAGAGCATCCTGTCTGAAAGGATGCTTAGAAATGACTGTCTCATTCTGTTGTTTGACAAATGGGGTTCCTGAGGCTGGGTTAGGGAAGCCCATCCCTGAGAGCCATCCCCTGAGTCGGGGGCAGAGCATTAGAGTAATCATAGACTCTTGGGAGGGGGCCAGAAGGGGAGGCACTGGAACCAGAAGAGATCTCAGGGATCAAGACTGAGGCCCAAAGAGGGGAGGGGAAAGGCTGAAGGTGCAAGGGTAAACTCCTTGCAATTCCCTACGGAGGCCATCCCTGCCTCAAGTGCCCTGTTTGCCCCCATCCTGCCTGTTTCGACTCTCAAGTAAAGCTCTGTTCCATTACACAAACAAAGCTCTGTAGATGCTTCCTATGGGAGTGCAGGACAGTGACCTCTCAGGAGTGGGGGTTAGAGGTGACCCACCTTCTGCTTTAAGTCTGGTCTCTTGGTTCTCCATCTATTTTTCATCTCCACTGGCTGTAGCCTTATCTGCATTGCCCCTTTCTACCCCCTGCTCCCTTCGGGGACAGAATTCCCATACCCCAACCCGCTCCAGAATTGGCCCCGGCCCAGGTCTCAAACATCTGCACGAACCCACCATGCTGGATCTCCAGACAGGCACCAACTTGTCAATGCACTCATCAGCACCCTGCGCCATCATGCTTGGCACTGGGCCACACCTGGGTCTATATCATTATAGTTTAGGTGTGTTGAATCATGTGGCACCCCTGCTGCTCCTCTTGCATGTGATGGCTGCCCCCCCCTGTGAGATTGGAGATTTTCTCAGAAGAGAATCTCTTAGAGTATCCTAGGGGGAACCCTGGGGTGGGTGGTGTGGTTGCCTACCCTTCTTATCTTGAGTCCTGGCTTGTATGCTTCCCATTTACACAAAACAAGTTACAGAAAACACCGCTGACTCTTAAACAGGAAACGTTTCTTTGTACTAATGTAAATTAATGTATTAATATCAACACTGATGCATAATGAGCCGGCAGAAGCAGGGATGTCCTAATTATAATGATCTGCCCAGAAACCTTTGTCATACTTTTCTTTGGGGGAGGAGAGTCACTTTCAGAACCCCAGCTGTGAGGCCTGTGAGTGGGGAGGCCTGTGCACCCAGGGCGATTCAGAACCCTGGACTCCTGACCTTGTTTCCATCTCTTTAGGGAGCAGTCTGCTCCATACATCACCCACTGGGCAAAATACCTTGGAAAAAATTCTGTTCCATCTTTGGTCTTCAGAGCAATCTTACTGGGGAAAGCTGCTTCACAGTGTTCTCAGGGCTAAAATGGTGGAAAGCTTTTCTAGCTCATTGACACCCTTGCTAGTATTCTCAGAAAATGTTTAGCTCTTTCAGAGACCGTTTCCTTAGAGAACTTCCCATTTGCTCCAGGTCTCGGGGGGGGGGGGGGGTTCTCTCTCCAGCTTCATGAAGTGTGATAAAGTCCTGCAGCCTTTCCCCAGACGTTCTTCCATTAGCAGATGATCCAGTTTTGTCGAATCAGCTCTCAGCAAAGCAGATGCAGACTCTGCCTCTCTCTGCCTCTTCATCTGTCTCTTCCTCTGTCTCTCTTTCCATCTTTCTCTGTGTGTGTATGTGTGTGTGTGTGTGTGTGTCTCTGTGTCTGTCTCTGTCTCACATGCACACATAAACATACACATAGAGACACACACATTCACACAGACACACACACACACACACACACCTCCACCCATTTCAGGTATCAAGGCCTTAAGTTAGGGTCCGTTGTCACTATATAATCAAGGATGACAGAGTGAGCCACCTCCAAACACATTGGTCAGCGAAGTCCCCATGAATTGTTCCTAAGAACAAACCCCCAAATCTGAAATAGTTTTAGAACAAAATGTATTAGGCCATTTGATAGAGAGAAGAAGGCACAAAAGAGTGCCCCCCTGCGTGGTCTTTGTGAAGTTCTGGGATCCAACCATCAGTCAAGGGCATGAGGACTTCTGCCTGTGTGGCCGAAGGTAGGCAGCAGGCAGTGCCTGTGGGAAGGGCAGTTGGAGAGGTAGAGGTAAGCATTCCATACAACCATCTGGCTTCCCTGGAGAGTGTCTGAGGTCACCCTGACCTCAACAGGAAGGAAGCTTTGGGGAATGAACAATTTTCTAGCCACACAAAGCTAGATTTAAACAATATTAATAAATGAGAAATAATTCCCAGCATGCACATCAGTCTCTTGAGGTAGGACCCAGTTTGCTTCTCATCAGGATGGTTTCTGTTCACATCCTCAGCATTTTGGGGTTGGGAGCTTTTCTCTCTCCCAGGCTGGCTTCTGAAAAGCATTTGTACAGAACCCATGGAAGCCTTTGCTCCAAAACTTTGAAATGCTCTCTCCAAAGCTCAGATCCATGCAGGTCGCTAAGGGAATAGGTGGCAGAAACAAAGTCTAACTCAGGCATTTTTGGGTGAAATTCAGTGATCTTTCTACAATGTCATGACTGTCTATGATCACTCCCTTCAAAGACCAGGATTGTGTTCTGCTCTGTCCCAGGAGGAAGCCCCTTTGGCAGAGTTGGTCAGTGAAGAGAGAGTGGCAAGGAGGAAGTTTTCAGCTCAGTGAAAAGGAGAATTTTCTTTTCTTTTTTTTACATAATAGATATTTACATTTTGATTTACAGTCATCTTTTTTATTTTTTATTAATTGATTTGTTTCTTTACTTTTAGTTTACAAGATTCAGCTCCACAATCCCTTGAGTTTCAAATTTTCTTCTCTCCCTCCCCCATGGCAGCATACAGCTAAGTATAGGATCTGCAAATACTTTCACACTGGACATTAGTGTGGTTGTATAGAGGGGTCGTAACAATGGAATGAACAATGGGAAAGAGGAAACAGAACCAAACATGGAGAAGAAAGAGGGCAGGTAGTCTGCTTCAGTCTGCATTTAAAGTCTGTTCTTTCTAGATCTTTCTCTGAATGTAGACATCTCCTTCCATCCTGAGACTTGTAGAGTTTGTTACTGGTTTTTTATTCAGGTGAGGGTTATCTTTTTGGGTCAGGATGTATAGGGCTTACCTATACCCACCTCAACAGGCCTCAGGCGTCCCCGGCTCCTGGTCCACTCCGGGAGAAACAGCTACACAGAGAAACTCAGGACACAGGACTTGCTTCTAGCTTTTGAGAGTTCATCCTCTATCTGAGTGTGGCTGGACTGGCCTGGACTGGACTGGCCTGGCTCCACCGAACTCCAGTATTTAAACAATAATTGTTTAAATTTTATTTTAGTCCTTTCTCCAGGGCCCCTTAGGGCCCCTCCCCTGGCCATGCCCTGGCCACAGCAAGCCAATGTGTCTCACCCCGAAGGCGGAGAGATTATCCTGCTTATTGTAAGCAGGTGCAGCCTTTGCAGTCTGCCCCCAGGTGATCAACCATGTGCACTCCTGTTAGCTGAGGATCAGCTCAACCTGTCCATCTCAGGTGGAGTATCAACGACCCTCTTTAGGAGTCTCCTCCCCACGTGAGGTATCAGAGACCTAACAAGAGCTGTCTTATAACCTCGTGTTGCTGAGAAGAGTCCAGTTTATCAAGGGTGGTTGTCACCCATGCGATGTGTCTGTGATTGTGTACAAATTTCTCCTGGTTCTGCTCTTCTCACCTAGCATCAATTCGTATGAGCCTCTCCAAGTAATTATGAAGTCCGTCTGCTCCTCATTTTTTATAGCACAATAGTATTCCATTACATTAGTTTACCACAACTTGTTTAGCCATTCCCCAATTGATGGGAATCCCTTTAATTTCCAGTTTTTTGCCACCACAAAGAGAGCTGCAATAAATATGTTTGTACATAAGGGTCTTTCTCCCACTTCTATGATCAAAAGAAGAATTTTCTATCAATGAAAGGATAATGGAGAGGAGGGATGGAGGGAGGGAGGTCTCTTTTGCAGGGAAAGCTCCTTTTTCAGGAATGGGAGGGGTTTCTTCCCTCTTCACGGATCCCAATTAGGGTGGGCTCCTTTGGTCATCTTCAGGGATCCTATGGCTACCTGATCATTCTTGGCTTAGAATGGAAAGGAACTTGAATATTCAATGGCTGTATCTCAACAACAAAGGGACAAGCATTCATACAATGCACTCCACCAGATACTGAAGAATCAAATGCAAAGAATGAAGCTACCTCTCCTCACAAGGAGCTTCTAATAAAGAAGACCACATGCACACATATTAAGTATGTAAGATAGTTAAAAATAAACTTGTAAAGAAATGCAGAGTCTCGGATAAAGTGTAGAGGAGGAACACACTGTTCTGAGGACCAGAGAAAGGACTGCCCCTCAGACAGAGTTACTGGGGGGAACTGTCTGAAGGCAGGGCAAAAACTGGATTTAAAATAGCTCCTCTGCATGGCCATCAGCTCCTCTGCATAGGACTGTCTAAGTGTTCTGAAGGACATGATGAATTATTAATCAAGTAAGTGTTTGAGAACTTTGAAAAAAATTATAAAAGGATTGCTGAGGTCATACATGCCCCCAAAGTGCTGTTGTTTGGTTCACATTATAATATGAGGAGAATTCACTGCTTATGAGGAAGCCTTGATTGGAAGCATCAGAAACCAGAGAAGGGAACAGAAGTAGATGAGCAGAGAAAAAATAGAAGCAGCTGAGTGGGGAGAGAAGGCACTGCAGATGATGAGGTGACTGCATGAACACAGAAGACAGACAAGTTGAAAGAATGAACTTACAGCAGCTGTGTGCTAGGAACTGAAGGTAGGGGCATCACTGCTGGGAGCTGAGTGACTAGGGAAAAGCAAAGCTGGTGTTTATCTATGTCTACAGCCTGATAGAGGGGAAATCTGTCAGAGTTTTGCATTCTCTGGATGAGAGAGAGAGCAAGAGAAAGGGAGGGAAGGATGGAGAGAGGGAGGGAGGGAGGGAGAGAGAGAGAGAGAGAGAGAGGAGAGGGAGAGAGGGAGAGAGAGAGAGAAGGAGAGGGAGGAGAGAGGGAGGGAAGGAGGAGAG